>PPHD01003513.1:17437-31250 GCA_002909625.1 Bambusicola thoracicus | reverse complement strand
TAACACAGTTAGATCTGTTCTTCCATACCAAGTGTTGTACACTTGTCATGCCTATGGAGATAGAAAAAAAATACAAGGAATACAAAGGTACTACTACAGATCTAAGCCTGAAACTGTCTTGGGGTATGTAATGAGTGGTCATTTTTGTAACCTGGTATAATCTGTGAACAGCAATATAACTAGTTTACCCCCTTCAGGAGTTAGAGAACTGGGGAAGTGTCAGCTTAGTGCCATGACAATTATTTTATGGGGTCCTACATTTTCTATTTAATTAAAATTTAGATGTGATAGATGCAGCGACGGTAGCTTGGAACTGACTTAATGGGCCAAGAATTCTGCTCTTGAACCAGATCAACAAGTACAACATTTTTTAATATGGCTTGCTAAAATATTTCCTGAATGTTGTGTTTTAACCCCAGTAGCCATATAAAGCTAAAGCTAATGGGGCTCACTGGGAGGGCTTTAAACTAGTTCTGAAGGGGGGCGGGGTGATAGTGAGCCTTACCATTTTAAGGTGTGGGAAGGCATAACTATATTAGATGGATAGGGTGCTGGCAGGGATTTTGAAGGACCCACTGCCTTGAGAGGTGCTGGTGATGAGGCAGTGACTGCTGGGGAAACAGGAGAAGGTAATGGGGAAAATCAAGGGAAATGCCTAAAAAGAATTAAGGAGTTATCCTTTAAGGAAGTGACAAGAGCAGCTGCCCAGCTGAAGTGCCTCTACAACAGTGCACACAGCTTGGGAAACAAACAGGAGGAACTGGAAGCTACTGTCCTACTTGATAACCATGATATAGTTGTCACCAAAATCTGGTGAGATGATTCCCACTACTGGAGTGTGGCTATCGATGGCTATGAGCAGTTCAGAAGGGACAGGCAAGGAAGGAGGGGAGGAGGTATTGCTATGAACATCAGGAAAGGAATGGAATGGTGAAGAGCTGTCCCTGCAGAACAGTCATGAGATAGTTTAAAGTCTATGGGTAACAGAGACTGAGGCAGCAAAGGAAGCCTTGTGATCAATGTCTGCTGCAGGCCACCAGATCAGGCTGAGCCTGTGGATGAGGCCTTCTACCTCCAGCTACAGGAGGCGTCATGATTGCATGCACTCGTTCTGGTGAGGGACTTCAATCATCCAGATATTTGCTGGAAAAGTAGCACAGCACAAGTTCCGCTTCTTTTTTTTTTAATCTTTCCCACATCCCACTGGGAAAGGAGAGAGTAAGTGAAAGTCTGTAGTGCTTAGCCACCTGTCAAGTTAAAACACAACAAATGAGTATTCCAGATAATTGTCATATTTGCATTCTTTTCTTGTTCTTATACTCTTCTCAAGGCACTTGTTGATCCTTATCAAATAAACCATTCTTTTGATCCAATGTAGTGCAGTCAGTCTTGTGGATGAGTACTTATTGTTCCCAGAGGTGCCTTTGGAAGCAGCTATAAAGGAAAAGCTAGTGGCAGAAGCTACACCTTACTATCTGAAAAAGTAGTATTAAACCAGAAAGGTAAAGTGAACAAATCCAAGAAACGTACCCTTATGAGAAGGTGAGAAGGCACAAGTTCTTCTTGTGTCTCAGCAATGTCTTCATATTCTTGAACGCTGCCATTGCCACTGATGTCCCCTGAAGCCTGTGCAAAATCCAGTCATAACAGCTGGTTCATAAAAGTCAGAGGAAAAAAGCATGTTCTCCACGGAATGCTCTACTTCTATGCAGAAAAAAAACTTACATCTCTGTATGTACGTAGGTATGTGTATATTTATTTATTTTCCCAGGTTAGTGAAGCCTCAGTCTCATTGTGATGTTAACTCGTTTCAACACTTAGGATATTTCATGAAGATGACCTTTTAGATAAATGTAAAACACTGTTCAGTTTCTCAAAGATGTTACAGATAAAAAGGACTTTTGTTTTTGTTTTTGTTTTAAATCACAGTTTTACAAACTGTGCAGTAAAAAAAGATGAGAATCTCTCATGCAGAGAATTTAAAAAATTGTATTATGTTGACAAGAGGATATACTACATTTAGGCCTATGAAAAATATCCTGTGGTAAATGACTTTGAAATCAGATATACAGGCACTGGGAATAGATAAAGAAGTATTTGTAAGAATACTCACATCTGGTTCATCATCTTCACAATGATCTTCAGTAGCTCTTGGGTCAGCTCTGATTGTCAGATGTTGAATTGAGCCCTACATGAAACAAGAAAAGCAGTTCTAGGGAGTAATATTTCATCTAGTATGCACAAAAATGAAAAACAAATTGAAAACAGATGATAAAACCCTCTACTTGCTTGGAAAATGATCTGAGGCATGAATTTATTTATTTATTTATTTTAAATAAACTCGATTTGAAAGTGTAAATATGTTTTCATGTTCTCGTCTTGAAGCAAACTTCGAAGCTGCCAGGCTATGAGTTTTAGGTCAAGAGAACTGTTACACTGTTTACATACTTTGTCTTTCATCTGAAAGAGTTACAGATTCTGACTAAGAGTTTTTGAAGTGCTGTCTGCTGTTTTTCCTAGTTAAAAAGTACATTGATACTGCAAAAATTGCAAGTGAAAATCCATAAAAAGGAGCCGAAGGATTGTGAGAGGATACAGGCAAGTGGTGAAGAGATGTGGGGAGAAGCCAGCTTTAAACTTCAAATCAGAAAGAAAGGAGGTGGGATTTTTGATTAACAAATGTTTCTGAGTTGCAATTTACATTTCTCACTCTGACAGGCTGAAGAAGCAGAAATATTAATTTTAATCATTTACATCTTTTCGATTACAAAGATTCCAAGAAATGTGGAGGACACTCCCTTGTTATGAGATTTTACGGAGTTAGGCATGATAGACACATAGGGTGAAAAGACAAGTATGGACATCCATCACGCGTGATCTGTGTCTTCCTGTTCCGCTCACTCTACATATTTTGCCTTCCTACTCTTGCACTTTCTGTAGGCAACAGCCTGAAGAAACTGCCAGATTTAGCCTTTGTCTCCACATAACTCCTAAAAAATGCATTTATCTGGTGACTTCAAGGAACTAGCATGTTTACACTATGCAGCAACATTTCGGTTGTGTGCTGACTGTGGTCACAGACACATAGCAGATCTGCTCACTCAGAGATAGAGAAAGCCTGAGTCTTAGTGAGGAAAACTGCAACAACTGTTGAGATAAGGATTGTAGTATGGTTTGCTGTTATTTAATACCACAGAATTAAAAAACAAAGAGACAAGAAAGCAAATTCCAGTGTAAGAGCAGCTGCCATTTGTTTGCACTGCCATGTCCTACTTTCTGACTCCCTGTTTCAACTGCTGCTGTCTTCTCTCCCTTTCCTAGAAGCTTTGGGGAATTATAAACAAGAGAATATTTTGAAGGCAACATTTCTGCTGGATTTCAGAATACTTCAGAAAGGAAAAAGAAGCAAATATTGAGATTCTTTAGCTGTCCTCTAACCATCACAGGCCATGAAACTCAATATGTTGGTACTTCCTGAATTTGCAGACAATCTGAGATAACAACTCAGTAATTTGAATCACCCTGTTTCTCCTAAAATTAAATAATGGCCAAATCAGCCATATATTCCAACTAGGAAAGTAATGGTCAAGTTTGTCACTGTACAGAGGATGGGTACGAGGTACCGTAGACCCTCTCTAGGTCTTGTGCCTGCTGCTGCTTTCTCTGTTAAAGCTGGTTTGCAGAATCTGTTATCATCACTAATTCAGCATGATTTGGATCATATCTTTTTGCACGTTTTTTGCAGGGACAAGTGTGAGAATTTCCTTTTTGTTCCATAAAATCTGATTATAGTTATGTCCTTTTTTGTGTTCGGCAACCAGGGCTTTGGACAGATGAATTCCCGTGAGCCAGAACAAAATAGCAACTGATGTACAGAGACATTTGTCCAATCTGCTATGAATTGTTTCTATTTGGAGCAAAATGTTCTTGCCTGAGCAGCTAATCAACAACTTAATTTTTCTGTTCGGAAACAATTCTTACATATGATGCATGAAGAAATAAAAACACAAGGGCAGTGTGTGATCTAAAGCATACGTCACAACTCAAAGCAATGGAGCAATCAGGCAAATGGCTGAAATTCGTGTACTCAGTATAGCATACAAAAGAGCCTGTTCCAGTGGGAAATGCCCTAGGGTGTAATCCACTAAGCATTCCTTCCACAATTTTTACAGATTTATTGGTGATAATCTCAGAAACTGATTATCAAACATAAGTTGTCCAGGTAGGGTACCTAAATCAACTGATTTTCTTGAATGTTTCTTATTCCTACTTCATTATCAAGAAGTCCCAATAGTCCAGTCATTCTAACTGTCTAGGTAGGGTAGCATAAGCAGGCAGTTATCCTACATATCCCTTCCTACCACTTATTTGCTACTAATCAATATATCCCTGTAATTCCTAGGTGTAAGACTAGACAGATAAATTATACAGACACATTATTTTTGTTGCTTATCTACTGGAGCTCACAACCTGTCAATACACTTTAGCTTTGGAAAGACTATCTTGTTTTCCTAAAGCAAATACTTTTTAAAGCTTTGTGCTGCTCTACTAATCTTTGGGAAGAGGTATAAATCTCACAAACTACCACACAATTTTTGAAGTACAGAAGAAGTACAGAAGCAAGACATAAAATGTGTGACATTTCCATTACAGTGTGACAGTGAGTTGGTGACCTGCTCAATAACCTTGGAAGCTCAATGGCTGAGTATTCCATTCTGAATACAGCTGAAAGATGCTTACATTCAGGTTTTGCAATAGTGGTTTAGGCCCATTCCATTTTTCTAGAACTGAAAAGCTCCAAGTAGTATATAAGTTGTAGAAACAGCTTTATTTTACATATATCTTTATCTCTTCCTGACATGGTGTGAAATAAACATACCTAGCCAATAAGAATTTAAAATATTGAATTTTTACAAAGGTATTATTCTCAGAAATTAAATAAATGTATATGCTGAAAGCTGCCATTCAGATAAAAGACTATACAAATGTAAGTGATATATTTACTTTGATATTCCTAGTACAAAAACTGAGCATTTGGCTTAATATCTGGATCGGATGTGAATTTATTGCAAGGTACTTACTGTGAACTTTTCCAGTCCTGTGGCTCCTGCATTACCAACAAATATCCCAGAGCCAGATTCAAATACCAAGGCTCGATCCGACCTCTGAAACTGAACTCTCTGATACTCTTCACAGTCCATGAACAAAGCAATGTTATTTCCCTGAACAGTCACTGTAAATCTATTCCACCTATTAGTCATCACTGGCACTTTAAATGAAGCCGCTTCTCGGGAGATACTAGAGCCAGGTTCAGTATAATACATAATTATTCTTTGGGTGTTCTCATCAACTGGTGAAAGTCTAATTCCCAAGTAAATAGTTTTCTGGAAGGCATCTGTTATTGCAAATAGCACTCCTCCACGATCACTGTTTGGTTTCACTGTAACTACAATTGCAAAATCTCTATAGAAAGGCAATGGTATTATAGCACTTGTCAATCGACCAATGTTGGCATCTGTACCAAAGCTGTATGCTGGAAAACCTCCATAGCCAGTGACAAAGTAGACAGAAGGAGGGAGTGGAACTCCTATTAACTCTGTGAGATCAAGATGTTCTTTTGAGCCTCGTTCTGTAAAGTACGAGAAAAAAAAAAACAAAAAAACAACATGTTATTTATTCTTTATGTTCACAGCCCGTTTAATTTTAATCATTTCATGAAGATCTTAAAAACTGTAAAGCAGTGTTAAAGTACCACTGACATGCTGCTAATGCTTTATGCCCCAATTCAGTTAGTGCTTAAACATGTCTAGCTATGTGTAGGGGAGAACTTTTGTTATTTGACTGAGATTACTCACATGCTAAAAAAAGGTCCACATAAACATTCGGTGACATTGGGAGGTAACAAGTACTTCCTACAGATGACATTTTACTTTAGCTGGCTATAAACTGCAAATAAATTTTATGCACATGCTTACAGTATGTATTTAGCAAAGATTCTCTCAAATTAGATGAGAACAGAGAACAAGAAATCTCTATAACACAGCACAGCATAGTTTCACTAGGCCAGGATAAAAATTGCAGTAGGCTTGTTGTAACCCTTGCAATGAGCCAAGCTTCCAGAACAGATTTCAGATTTTAAGTCCTTTTTCCCCTCAAATTTATCTCTTTAGTTTCACTGTATACATAACAAAACCCTTCAGCAGTCAAAATTATGATTTGAAATGAGAGAATTTCTGCTTCAGCAAACATACAGAAGTAAATATCTCTGGCAAACAAGCCCAGAGAGCAAATTCCTTCCTGGCAATCCAGTAACGATGACAACATCTAATTTTAACTAAAGTTTTGGGCAGGTGTACTTTAACAGTATAACAGAAAAAAAACCCCATACAAACTAGCGTCCTACTAAGAAGTGAAAAACAAGCAGAAAAAGGTGCCATTTTCAATCCCAATGAGCAATTCACATTTGAATCTATTCAGAGTTCCACTCAAATCTAAAGCTTTTCCCTTTTTTTCTTTGGACGGAAGTGTCTTTGCAGACCTTATATTTTTAATTATCTCATTCTACCTAAAAGTCTCTGTTCTTTAGGTTAGTGTATATTTTCACTGTTTTTAGAACATTTATGTTATGCAAAAGCAAACAAAGTTCTTAGGGTATGTCTTAATGTAGCTACACCGTATAAAACTATAATGACTCATGCTGTAAACTCCAGTAGCTAGGTAATTGCTGACTTTCTCAGCAGACATGAAAAATTACTCTAACTCCATGAAATTCAGGTTTTTAAATCACTTACAAGATCACATGCATCTTAGCTTCTTTCTAAATTCTTCTTTCTTGAATAACTTCAAACCATAGATAAAAGAAGGAATGTATTTGGAATCGTCGTGCAATTCCTTTTTTTCTCTACCTCAAACACAAGTTCACCACATTTGTCATATGAAGTACATCACACAAAAACAGCAGCATGGAAAACATATCTTGTGTTAAAAAAATACAGATGAGGCAAACAGTCTTGAAACATCACTAAGAACAAATTGAATCTGTGATTCATGCTTCACATTTCCATTTGTCTACCATGGGAGGTGTAAAGAACATCTTCCAAGTAATCTGTGGTGTTTAGGTACTTTTTGGTACCTACTTGGCCTGTCATTCACCATGGCTACCACTACTAGTGTTCCTAAGGGTTTTTCTTGTGACAACATCTCTGTATTATGAAAATTGATAAAGATAGTGGATGACGTGGCATTAAGCAAAATCAGCTTACTCAGTGGTCACTTCAGTATCAACAAAACATGGGGCAAGCTGATGTCACCTATGATAGGCTGATACTACCTATGTTACAGAGGCCAGGAGCTAAAAGCAGACTGCCTGTTTTCAAGTACAGATGAGAGTTAGTCCGTAGATCTTTTTTTGTAGAAGTACTTACAGAAACTGAAAACAAGCTAACAGTTCACCTGAGGTAAGTAATGCTGAGGCACCTGGAGCTGGCTTCTACTTCTGCCTGCCTGTCCCCAGATTCTGATGCACTTTATGCTGAAATTGTCTGCATACACTACAGTTGTGGTATGAGCTGAATTTTTCTGTCTGTATGTAAACTAATGGGGTGTACATGGTTCAGAATAGGTAACACTTGATTTCCTAGAATCTGTGTTCTAAGGCAGTATTTTAATTTCAGCTCAGGACATCCTGGCAACCTGAAATACCTAAAGTTCATTTCCATAGGACCTGTGTCTACTTCCAATAACTGTAGTATCTCTACATTTCCCTCCACCCCACTGTTCCAAGCAGTGTGTTTTTGTACTACCTAATCAACTCAGGCATGATAATTGTCCATCCAGAATGAGAAATTGAACAATTAACCTCACAACTTTCACCATATCTTCTCATTAAGGTACTAAGGTGCTACTATCATGAGGTAGGAGGTTTCAAGTATATAACAGGGTGAATGCCTATTATCTACTTACATAGAGAATCCTCTGATACAGAGGACTTAATGGGAAGAAAATAAATGGAGAAAAGGACAAAATTATTTGAAATGATGAAAATTTTACTGACAATGCCACCTCATTGCCTGCAGGCTAATCCCCCAAGGGAGACAACGACCAATCCCCAGGCTGACAATTTGAAATGAAACTGTACAAAACATTAACAAATGATAATAGGGAATAATAAAAAGTTGGTTATAAAATGACTTTTTGTTCCCTGATTTTTAAATTTTTAAGTCTTTCACAATGTATATATTTTTGCAGTGTGGATTGATACAGCATCTTTCCTCTTTTAAACTTATTCAGCTACTGTAACTGCAATAGTTATATAGGCTGAAAAAATCCAAATGCAATAGTAATGGAAAAGGTATGGTAGTCTATCCGAACTCTGCCAACAAAGTGAACTGAAAGGCTTTGCTTAAAATATCCAGTAAAAGTCAGGTAAAATATGTACAGATTGCACTGTGTTCTGAAACCTTGCAAGATGGTTCTGATAAGAGAGGGAGATAGAGGTTTTTCAGCTAAACTATACTTCTGTTATTCATAACTCATATGGAGTACCAGACTAGGCTGTGTCGCAGTGTTTTTCATTGTCCTAGTGTCATTGTAAAGATATAAAAAAAGTTTGCCCTGTCCCAAAGATGAAATCAATTATAATCTCTTCTCTTCTCTGGGCATTAGCTTCAACATTCACTTGCTTCCATTGACTGGATGAAGTCTGAAGTTCTCCATACATAAATGATGTTCAGCAAGTATCAAAGCTATATTTAGAAACAGAAAAACTAGCTCCTAATCTAGAAGCTATTTTTCCTCAGACATCTTTTTTCTTTTCATCTTTAGGTGAAAAGAATATTAAGAGTAGTGTTTATGGTGGTTTAACACTGGTAGGTAGCTTAGCTTTAACATGTAGTCTTTCACTCCAGCCCCTCTAAAGGGCAAGGGGAGAAAATGTGTTGAAAGATGCTCACATGCTGAGATAAAGACAGAGATCACAGATCAATTACTGCCACAGGCAAAACAGACTAATCATAAAAGAAATGAAAGTAATTTATTGCCTATTGATGACAGACTAGAACAGTGAGAACTGAAAATAAACTCCTTCCCATCCTCCCACTTCTACATCCCTTCCCTTGAGAGGAATAGGAGAACTGGTAATGTTAAGGTCAGTTCATACAGCTTCGTCTTTGCTGCTCCTTCCTTCTCACTCTCTTCCCCTGTTCCAGTATGGGGTCGTTCCCATGGGATGTTGTCCTTCCTGAATTGATCATACATGGACTTCCCACAAGCCACAGCTCTTCAAGTACTGCTCCAACTTGGGTCTTTACCATGGGGCCCATCCTGCATAAGCAGATCCCCCCAAACTACGACTTCACCATAGACTTTTCTGCACAGGCTGCAGCTCTAGCTTGGGGCCTGCTCCTTTGTGGGCTGCTCCATGAACTGAAGAGAAACTTTAGTCATTGTGTCTACTATTAACCACACTCTGAAGGCAGCAGCGTGGATGAATTGCAAGCAATTTGGATACATTTGTGGATCAGTTGCCCTGGTCTTTTTAGGAGATTTCAATTTCCCAGACATAAACAGGGAATATCAAACTGCTGTTACAAACAAGTCTGAAGAATTCCTAAAGCACACTGAAGATGTTTTCCTGTGATAAGTACACAGTGAGCCAAATAGAAAAGGTGATCTCCTAGGTCTGTTTGAGAATAGAGAAGACCTTGAGGAGATGTGATGGTAGGTGGCAGTCATTGCCACAGTGACCATGAAATAGTTCAAAATTTTTTGGTGTAACGGGAAAAAAGTTCAGCAGAGTTGCCAGTCTGCAGCTTAAGAGAACAAACTTTAAGCGACCAAGGGAGCTAGTTAGCAGTGTTCACTAGGAATCAGCTCTAGAGGGTTTAGGGATCCATGAGAACTGGTTTATTTTCAAGTAGCACGTTTAAAAAGACAGGGAACAAGCAATCCCATTATGTAGCAGGTCAAGCTATTTATAGCAAGCCATTTTATCAAAGACCTCAAGCAGATTAACTTTGGAGTGGAGGCTTGTGATAAGAGGCCTTTAGCAGAGAGTTATAACCATGGCAAAACCATGGCAAAACACCATGAGAACAAGCACAGGGAGAGAGGGGGGTGCTCCACCTCCCTCCCTTTCCTGAGCAGAAAGTTCAGAGCGCCTGATGAGAGATAACTCTAACATGATGTGAGCTAAGTCAGTAGTAATGGCATAAGCTCCCCATATATACAAAGGCAGTCCCTGGGAGCGTGAATAACTGGAAGCATGGAAAACAGGATAGATAAACAGGGCATTGCATGCCAGTAAATCATGACCTGGCAGTTTGCATGGCAGTTCATGTGGGAGGGCAAGAAGGGGGGATGCAGTTTCCCCTCCCCACTTGAGAGGCCAGCTCAACTAGTGGTCCTCACCTTTTCAGTAGAACTAGACCTAGCAATGGTCTATACTCAGCCAAAAGGCATTGCTAAAAACAACATGGCTACTCAGACCAATCACCTACACAAACACGCAGCTGTCCAGGTCTCTGGCTGCAGGGAGTGCTTGAGGCTATCACAAGTACTGAACAGATACAACTTGTGTACAATGTGAGCACGTGGGTGATCTAAACTTCCTGGTGCATAGCTAAAAGAGGAGGTAGAAAGAAGCATCAGGGAGCATGAAAGGGAGATCAGCTAGTGGAGCCACACCCTTCCATTCCTTCAAGAAGTCATTGGCAGGACACTGCAACTAGCAGAGAATCCCCTATCACGTTATCATCAGGCAGAAGAAGGGAAACTAAGAGACAGGGAAGAGTGGAAACAGGCCCCTGCTTGGGATGGCAGGCGAACCCCTTCCCAGCCTACATCATCTTCCCAGGTGCTCTTGTAGAAAAGGTATGAGGCCCTGGGACTTGAAGGACAAGTAAGTGAGGATGTTGAACTAAGTCCATGCAGAGGGTTTTCTAGGGTGAGTCAGCCACCTCCATGCCTTAAGACTGCCTTTTCCAAGAACAAAACAAATGTAATTGTCATAGGTGACTCCCTTCTGAGAACAGAGGGTCCAATATGCTGACCAGACCCAACTTAGAGTGAAGCCTGATGCCTCCCTCAAGTCCAAGTCAGGGATGTTACTAGAAAGCTCTTTAGTCAGGTATGGCTCTCTGATTATTACACACTTCTGATAGTTAAGGTTGTCAGTGCTGAGGCTGTGGGGAGAAGCCCAAGGGCTATCAAGAGGGACTTTAGGGCATTGGGATGGTTAGTTGAAGGAGCAAAAACTCAGGTGGTGTTTTCCTTGATCCCTTCACAAGGAGGAAAAAATACTGAGAGGAATAGGAAAACCCAACTGATAAACACTTGGCTAAGAGGTTAATGCCACAAGGAATTTTGTTATTGTGGGTTTTTTTTTGTTGTTGTTTGTTTTGGTTTGGTTTTGTTTTTTTTTTTTCTTTTAAATCAGGAATCGATTATTCAGCACCAGGCTCGCTGGTGATAAATGGAGTTCACCTGTCTCAAAGGATGACAGGAATTCTAGTCCACATGTGGGTAGGGCTTGTTCAGAGGGCTTTAAACTCACTAGAGATGAGTCTAGGGGCAGCATACTGGGGTTGAGATTCCAGATCGGAGACTTGCCAGTGTGACTCCCAATTACAGCAAGAAGGTTGGAAGGAGGATCCAGGGAGGCTGTGAATCTGGACATGGTATCAGTGAAGGTTACAGAGCAGATTGTCTGGAGTGTGATCACATGGCATGTGTGCAACAACCAGGGCATCAGACCCAGCCAACATGGGTCCTGCTTGAACAACTTGATCTCCTTCTATGATCAGGTGACTCACCTGGTAGATGAGGCAAAGGCAGTGGATGTATTCTGTCTAGGCATTACTAAAGCCTTGGACATTGTTGCCCCCAGTATTCTTCTGGAGATACTGAGAGCCCATGGCAGTTTGCTGGGTAAAAAAATGACTTTACGGTTGGGACCATAGAGTGGTGGTGAAGGAAGCTAAATCTAGCTGGTGACCAGTCACTGGTTGTGTTCCTCAGGGGTCAGTCTTGAGGTCAGTCCTGTTTAATATCTTTATTTATGATCTACATGAGGGAATTGAGTGTAAGTCTGCAAATGACATCAGGTTGGGAACAACTGTTGATCTGTGTGGGGGTAGGAATGCCCCACAGAGGGATCTGAATAGTCTGGATTGATAGACTGAGGCCAATTGTATGAGCTTTAGGAAGAGCAAGTGTCAGATGGTCACTGCAATCCCAGGCTTCACTACAGGCTTGGGGCAGAGTGGCTGGAAAGCTGTGTGGAGGAAAATGACCTGAGGGTTTTAAATGACAGCTGGCTAATCATGATCCGACAGTGTGCTCAGGCATCCAAGAAGGTTTGTATCTGAAATAGTGTAGCCAGCTGGACTAGGGAGGTGATTGTCTCCTTGTCCTTGGCACTAGTGAGGCCACACTTTGAGTACTGTGTTTAGTTTTGGGCCTTTCATTACAGGAAAGACATTGACACCCTGGACCATGTCCAAAGAAGGGCAATGAAGCTGGTGAGGGGTCTAGAACATGAGACTTATGAGGTATGGATGAGAGAACTTGGATTGTTTAGTCTAGAGAAGGCTCACAGGAGACCTTGTTGCACTCTACAATTACCTGAACAAAGGCTGTAGAAAGGTGAGAGTAGACCTCTTCACCCAGATAGCTAGCAATAGCACAAGAGGTAATGGCCTTAAGTTGCACCAGGAGAGGTTCAGGATATTACGGAAAATTTATTCTCAGAAGGGTGGTCAAGCATTGGAACAGTCTGCCCAGGGAAGTGGCAGATTCACTGTCACTGGAGGTTTTCAAGAAAAACGTAGATGTTGCACTGAAGGACATGGTTCAGTGGGCCTAGTGGTGATGAGTTGATGATTGGACTACCTGATCTTGTAGATCTTTTCCAACTTTAATGATTCTATGATTCTATGAAGGCATGTGCTATGTGGCCAAGGACACTAGGGTTGTCTAGTCCAGCGAAGAGCAGGCTCAGGGGCAACTCATTGGTATCTCAAACTTCCCGAAGAGGAGAAGTACAGAATGAGGTGCTGATCTCTTCTCCCTGGTCACTAATGACAAGATACATCAGAATGGCACAAACCTGCACCACAGGAAGTTCAGATTGGATATTCAGAAATATTTCTTTACTGTGAGAGTGGTCAAGAACTATAGCAGGCTTCCTAGAGAGGTGCTGATGCCAGTTGCCTGTCAGTGTCATTTATATAATGCCCTTAGTAATATATTTTAATTTTGACTACCTTTGAAATGGTCAGGCAGTTCAACTTGACGATCTTTGAAGATCCGTTCCAACTATGTGTTGTGTTCTAATCTATTTTATTCTTTTCTGTTTGTTAGAGTGTTTTTTCTCCAGATCCATGCAGAAATCTCTTTTACAGTGATGCTGTAAACCCAAAAGGAAGGCTGCAGTCATTGGGAGCTGTAATACTTACACGGAGAATCAGGCTCAGCATTCTTTTCTGCAAAATGTTTTTCAATACTTTTTATCAGCTCCCGCTGTTACGTCATTATCACTCTGCCCTCTATTGGACAAAAAAAACAACCATGTAGTTCTTGTAGCTAAATACAATTAATTAAATATGCATCTATATTGCACTGAATATTCTTTCTATTTTTCTCCCATCTGATCTTGCTGGAGAAATGTTGTTTCATTACTGTGTCTTCAAGCTAATCAACAGACTTGTTTCTTTTCCATACAAGCCCTTTTTTTCAGTTTTTCTACTATAATCACGTGTTTGTCTGCTGTTGGCCGTTCATCTAGAACTTCCATATGTATATACGGAAGTTATAA
>PPHD01003513.1:1526-17417 GCA_002909625.1 Bambusicola thoracicus | reverse complement strand
ATATAAAGTATATTTATATGTAAATATATAAGTATATATAGTCCTATATAGTCCTATATATATATATATATTATTTTTTAAAATATGACTGTTTGTTTATAGAACCATGGCTATTTAGTATGCACTTTTACTCAATGAACTGTTCTCCTTTGATTATAGAAGTCTGTTTAAATGATAACCTTTTTTTTTCCCAGCCATATAAGTATAGGTTATCAATTATACCATAGGCATTAAATAGTTATTGTCTTTCTTTGCTCAGAGCAGATGAGAGGTCAAAGTAGAAAATATTTAGCAATTTGATTACAGTGTGTGTTAAAGCTAACAGAGCTATTAACCAGTTGATTGAAGTTCCTCAATTGTTTGTTACATTATTTAGGACAATCTTAACGACTTTCTGTATTTAATATAAACATTCACAGTGAACCACCTACTTTAATAATCATGAATGATTGTGTGCATAAGTGTGTATATGACTGTAAAGAAAAAGAAAGAACCCCAAAGAATTAGGGCATGAAAACTATCTATTAAGGGGTACCGCATACAGGTATATATATGGCTTACAAGGTGTCGTACGCAAGAAGCATGGAGGGTAATATAAACAAGTATAGGGAATGGTCACAAGAAGAAAGAGTACTCTAATTTTCATACACAGTAGTGCAAAATACAAAGAGAAATTAATAAAGATCCCCTTTGCAGAAAAAGATTCCATACTTACAGGAATTTTTCTCCATTAAGAGACATTCCATAAAACGCAGTCTACCATCCCTCCCATCCCACCAAATTTTCCCTCTGAACATTGCAAAACATGAATTTAGAAACCTACAAGGACAACACAGCAGGACACAAGTAGTCTAGCAGACTTCCCGGGTGCATTAACAATAACCTGCTAGTAGATACTACTGAGCATCTGATGAGAGTATGCTAGGCTTCATACTACACATAAGGAAGAAGTGATGGGGGATGTGAAAGTTGGGGGCAACCTTCACTGCACTGATCACAACATGTTCCGGAGGATGAGAAGGTGAAACAAGGAAAATGCAAGCATTACATCAAGAGATCTGAGTACATCTAGCTGCTTTGAGCAGGAAGTGTTGACTAGAGAGTCTTCAGAGGTTTGTTTCAACCTCAGTGATTATTTGATTCTACCATTCTAAGCATATCCATAATGTCATAGTAGTAATTCCACAATCTTCTGAAAGAAAAAGTTTGAAGCAACCTACATTTTTTAGTATTTGCACCTGTATTCTCACAACCAATGTGATAACAGTCCTGCAGCACTGTAACAAGCATTTTGTAGATCTATTCCTGGCAGTCACAAACTTTTCTACAGATGAAATATATTTCTTTCTATGTGCGGGAATTGTTACTGTCATCATCTGCTGCCAAATTTCTGGATGTGGATGTAAGTGATTCCTCCACACTTCCTTTCAGTAGAAGTAGTCACGTGACATCTACACTCAATAAATTCCTCTGGCATATACAATATACCATGCCTAAACTTTTTTCTTTGCACTTTTCATTATTGCTTAACATTAAATACGAAGGCTTCTCTGAAAGTAATACCTCCTATCTTATTATGTTGTAATTTGTCAGATTACAGTGGTGGAGAATACTGTCATTATTCTACTTTAAATACTAGTAACAGTGAAAATCTAAAAAAGAGTCTTTTGGAAATCTGACTGAATTCTTCTAATTTGTACCAGTTTCTAGTTTTTGGAAGTATCAATTCTTTACCCTTTCTCAATACTTCAGTAAGATTATCTAGTGACTTGCAACAGGCATCCACAAATACTTTCAACTTCTTACACTAGGAGTTATAATTTTAATTACTTACTGCCTTACGTTCATCTTCTTAACTGACTTCATGATTTGAGTTGGTAGAGTGCATGAACTCTCTGAATCTATTTATCTCTCTCTGTATCCACTGAGGAAAAGACTGGAAAAGAAACAAAAGTTCCTTTTCTCTCTTGCCTTTTCATATTTAGATGACATGTGCCTATGGACAGTTTGCAGCTGTTGTTGCTGTAAACTAAAGCTAGATTTAATTACTTGTAACATAAGTAATCATGTATTAGCCACATCAGATAGCAGATGTACCATAAAACTTCTTCCTTGAGAAAGGAAAACTGCTTGTGATCTCAAGTGAAGAGTTGCTCTGTAGCATCAGGATGTGTTTAGTTACGTGGAAGACTTCTGCTTAGGTAAATCTTGCTTTGAATTAGCATGCAGTCATTTCCAACTTTGGTATCTGAAGTACCACTGTGAAGCAGAGTCTGTTGTTGACAACCCGTATCCTGACAGATAACTGAGCTTTGTACTGAGATTTAATGTCTAGTTATTTATTATCATAGAATCATAAAATGGCTTTAATATTATCTAGTACCAACCTCCCTGCCAAGGGCAGAGTCGCCACTCACTGTCAGGCTGTCCAGGGCCCCATCCAACCTGCTATCAATGCCTCCAGGGATGGGGCATCCACAGCTTCTCTGGGCAGCATATTCCAGTGCCTCACCAGTGAAAAAAAATGCCTACTAACATCTAATCTAAATCTCTGCTCTTTTAGTTTAAAACTGTTCCTATTTGTGCTATCACTCTCAGACTGTAAAACATCACTCTCCTTTCTAATTATAAGCTCCCTGTAAGTACTGGAAGACCACAGCGAGGTCTCCTCGGAACCTTCTCTTCTCCAGGCTGAACAAGCCCATATCTCTCAGTCTGTCTTTGTAGGAGAGATACTCTAGCACTCTTCTGAGCCTGCTTCAGCAGCTCCACATCTTCCTTGTGTTGGGGGCTCCAGACCTGGTTTCAGTAATCCAGACAGGGCTTCACGAGGGCAGAGCAAAGAGGGACAATCACCTACCTCACTCTGCTGGCCACCCCTCTTTTGAGGCAGCCCAGGATGCTGTTGGCCTTCTGGACTGCAAGCACACACTGCTGGCTCATACCCAGCTTTCAGCGTACCAGAAGCCTGAAGACCTTCTCCAGAAGGCTGTTCTTAATGAGTTCTGCTCCCAGTCTGTACTCATGTTTGGGATTGCCATGACCCAAGTGCAAAACCATGCACTTGACCTTGAAAACTACCTACTATTTTTTCATTCCTATTGAGTCTCAAGGGAGATACTACAGAGCAAGATCCCCTGGCTCTGCTGCGCCCAATTTTGATCTTGACAAACAGCAGCAAACTAGGCATCATCTGCAGTACACAGCAAACTCACATAGTCCTTTACGGAACAGAAACCCTGATATGTATTCACTTATGCCATCTACTGAGACATTTACATACATAAAAGCAGATGTTTTATAAAACATGATAGATGAAGACACAGGAATATGCAGAAGGCACCTCTGCAAGCTCAATTTAATATGGAGTTTAAAATGTTTTCACCAGCTAGTAGACAATACAGATCAGGTTATTATTTACATTCATTAATGTGTATTTTCTTGCATTATTAATTTTTTATATTTTTTTGCTAATTAATATTTCACATTTAAATAGAAAAGTATTCTGTTCTGCTAGGATATATTGTTTATCATAGAGGTAAATTTTCCCAGTGAAGTTACTTCTGAGAACTTGGGTAGCATTTTAACACACCCAGCTCGCTAAGTGCTATCTCAAATGAGCTTTGGCAGCACAGCAAAACATTTTGTTGACTTTTTAAGGAGAAATCTGAACTGATCAGTAAGTTTGCCTGAATTTTAAAATTACAGTGCTTTCACTGATCAATACCCTTTAAAAGAAGTCAGATTTTCCGTAGAGTCCTGTTAAATGATTTTGACTTCTGTAGGAACAGGCTCATAAATTTCAACAAATATGACCCTTGATCTTGCAAGGATTTTAACACTATTTATACCCTTTGAAAATGTGTTGATCATGAGTAGCAAAATATTGTAGCAGAACCCTAAGCACAGCACATTTTTATGAAAGGGCTATCCAGCTTTTCTTCTGAAAGTGAGCATACAAAACTCCAGATGTCTAACTCTCTGGTAATGCAGCTCACGTTTTTTTTATGCCTATTGCTGACACTCAATAGATCACAATAAGGAGCCTTCTTTGCTGGATTTTAAATCAGATTACTGCACCTAACCATAGGAGGCAGTCTGCAGTTAATTATACCAACTTCTCCATCATCCATGTGATAGATCATTATTGCCTTCCTGTCTGAAAGACCTGGTTGTGGGAGAAATGGTTAAGCCAAAGAAGGTGAGGAGGATGTTTTCAAAACAAACAAATGCCACATAATCAAGCTTTACTGAGTTAAAGAACAATCTCAAGGCAATGCTTTCACCCCTAATCTTGGATATGGAAGAATCTTCAGCTGAGATGGAATTATTTTCTTAGAGTGTCTGGTATGATGCTATGTTTTAGTTCTAAAAGAAAAACAATGTTCATAACACACTGATGTTTCTAGCTTCCTGAGAAGCAGCGTTGTATAGAGTCAAGGACATTCCTAGCAAAAGGCTCAAGGAACTGGGAGGGAACAGAATTAGGACAGCTGACTTAAGCTGGTCAAAGGGATATTCCATACTATATGACATCAAACAGAAGGAGTTCTGTAGGGAGTGGGAGTGCTCTCTTCTGCCACTCAGGTAGCTTAGCTGGGCATAGGTTTGGGGTCAATTGCTTGTGCACCTTTTGTTACATACATACATATATATACACATGTTTGTCAAAATTATTATTGTTTTCATTTTCTCTATCTTGGTACACAGTTTTCTCTCAACCCACAAGTACTTCTCTGTTTTTTTTTTTTTTTTCAGTACTCATCCCCCATCCCTCTGGGAAGGAAGGGAGTGAGTGAACAACTGTGTGGTGCTGAACCACCTGCCAGGTTAAACAAGAAATGATAGCTTTGCCCTCAGCTAAGGATGATATTGTAGGACGATGCACTTTTAATATCAGGCTTTACTAGAACACACTATATGTATTTAAAATATAAAAATAAAAAAAGAAAATAAAAATGACTGCAAAAAATAATATGAAAATCTAAAGCTTTTCTCTATCTTTGTGTAGCAGTTCTGACTAGGAGACTACTATATGTGGAGGAACTGGTGATTCATGTGGCAGGTGATCTGCACTGGTGCAAGCCTGTGCTATGTGGTCCTTCAGCTATGGCGCACTGCCATGTCCATCCGCAGCAGGATTACCTCTGCCAGGTTATAGTGGCAGAGCAGCCTGAGGGCAGCTCCCATGTGACAAGTCCACCTTGTGTGGGCTTGTCTTTATCTAATAGTGCACAGACCAGGACCCCCAACGTATGAAGGGCTGTGAGGTTATCTACACTATCCTTCTTTATAGTGTTAACTCTAACTAATAAATGCTAAATAAATAATACTAAATAAATAGTAATAAATATAGAATCATGGAACAACAAAACGATAGAATTCAGTTGGAGGGGACCTTTAAAGGTCATCTAGTCCAACTTCCCCTGCAATGAACAGGGAAGATTAGCAAGATCAGGTTACTCACAGCCTGGCCCAGCCTGGCCTTGAAAGTCTCCAGGGGTTGGGCAATCATCACATTCTGGGCAGCCTGTTCCACTGCCTCACCTCCCTTCGTTGTAAAAAACTTCTTCCTTATATCCAATCTAAATCTCCCTCCATTATTTTGAAACCATTTTCCCTTGTCCTGTCACCACAAGCCCTGCTAACAAGTTTGTCTCCTGCTTTCTTATAGCCCTCCTTCAGATAGTGAAAAGCTGCTATCTGGTCTCCCCAGAGCCTTCTTTTCTGCATACCGAACAGCCCCAGCTCTCTCAGCCTGTCTTGCAGGAGATGTACTCCATTCCAGAGATCATTTCTGTGGTCCTCTTCTGGAAACACTCCAACAGATATTCCTCTCCTGTACTGAGGACTCCAGATCTGGATGCAGTACTCCAGGTAAGGCCTCACCAGCGCAGAGCAGGCGGGCAGGATCACCTCCTCCAACCTGCTGGTCACACTAATTTTGATGCAGCCCAGGATATGGTTGGCTCTCTGGGCTGTGAGAGCACACTGCTGGCTCATGTCTAGGTTGGCATTCACCAATACTCCCAGGTACTTTTCAGCAAGGCTGTGTGAAGTCCTTTCATCCCTAAACATTCTGATTACTACAATATGTGCAAAATTCTGCAAAGGACATAAAGAACTCAAACTGAGTTGCAGTTATTCCAGGTTCAAAGCAAAGACTGATAGTTATTATTAGAACCTTGCATTGAAGGCATAGAGTGTGAGTTGAGCTTTAGTAAAAGCTCAGAAATAGTCACCATGTTGAATGCAAAGGTGGTGCTGGATGCCAACCTAAAAGATTGTATAGGGTAAAGTGTAGTCTCAGAAGGAATACCTGACAAACAGCAGCAACAGCAAGAGGAAGTGACAGAAAGATTAGCAGGTAAAGAGATACAAACATGTAGTATGTTATGCTGGTATCTGTGTCAGGAAAAATAGGGCAACTAGCAGGATTAAGGGAAGAGAGTTCTGGGGGTATTGGAGACACAAGTGCAGAAGGAGTTGAACTGCTAAAGGGTGACAGGGTTCAGAAGGTACTGGGCTTGGGATAAACAGGAGCAGTGAAGGGTTTGTCTCAAAAGGGATTCAGTGCAAGGTAGTAGA
Source organism: Bambusicola thoracicus (assembly GCA_002909625.1). Classification (NCBI taxonomy): domain Eukaryota; kingdom Metazoa; phylum Chordata; class Aves; order Galliformes; family Phasianidae; genus Bambusicola; species Bambusicola thoracicus. Next base: position 10,829 of record PPHD01003513.1, on the reverse strand, counting down.
AATAAATGAGGAAAAATATAGGTTTGAATAACATTACATTTTCTTTGGAAGAACAGAAGTCTATCCCAACTATTTTCCTATGATGAAGTCAGCATTGAGACTGGTTTTATGCAGTCTTTGCTCTTAGTATGACATAAAATTGCTACTATACCCAGCCTCGCTCAGGTATAGCTGGTGTGTGCAGGAGAAAGAGAAGAGCAGGCTACTGGGACATCTATGCTCCTAAAGATAACTGGACAAAACCAAACTATGTAAGAATTACAGAATCTGTATTGAATATTACAGCTTTCCAATAGAATGGATCTGTGGCAAGCTTGGTCATACTTTATGGAATGAAAATTGTGTGTAGTGCAAATATGTAAACTACATAAACTGTGATATGGTTGATATCGTTTTCAGCTTGAGGGGCAGTCTTTAATGACTGCAAAGCAGCAGGTGCTTTTACATTTCACCACTAGGCAGCAATGCAGCATTTCATAAATCAGATTAGAGCTTTAGTTTTGGAACGGAGAGCATTATTATGAATCATCAGTGCTTATGTCTCCTGTGTCTGCTCTTTCACAACTTCTAAGCTAATACAAGTTTAATTTTCATTATGTTCGTAACAAAACAGATATGAATTATCACCTTGTTCTCTTTGTTTCAAAATAACCTTGAAAATCAGGCAAAATACAATTAACCAAGTCTGTTGTGTGTTTTCATGGGGAAAGATTACACTGGTTTTCTCATTTTCTCTTTGCCTCTCTTTTTGTCTCTTGAATGTTAAAGGCACAAATTCTCGCAGGGTCATGACTAATGTTCTCATTACCAAAATATGTGTTTTCAAGATTACAAAGACAGTTCTTTTTTAAAGTACTGGGAGAGGCGTTTGACAGTTTTCCAGATTTAACAGTTAGAGGTGCCAGCAGAGCTGTCTGCCTACATGGGGAAAAACTGCCATGTATTTAAAGACACTGAACATAGTCTGGCACACTGACCTGGAGCAAAATTCTCATCTCATATTTGATCTCATCTCAGATTTAAGGGGAACCCAGGATAGAGAACAGTTACTCAGAAGATCCTACTGTTGCTCATGCTGTCTTTTCTAGCCCCTCACTACAAGTTTCTGTCCTTAGATAAGTTACAAAAGGAGGGTTATACGAGCCAATAGGAATCGTGAGTAACAGTTCATTCTGGGAAAAGTAGTTAGATTTATAGAATGGCTAAGGTTGGAAGGGACCTTAAATATCATTGACTTCTGACCCCACTGCTGTGCTGTTGGCAAGGTTACCCACTCACTACATCAGGGTGCTTGGGGCCCCATCCAACCTGGCCTTGAAAACTTCCAGGGATGAGGCATCCACAACTTCTCTGGGCAACTTGTTTTGATTCCATGTCACTCTCTCAGTAAAGAATTTCTTCATAACATCTAATCTAAATCTCTGCTCTTTTAGTTTTAAACTGTTCCTACTTGTCTTATCCCTATCAGACTGCGTAAAAAGTCGGTCCCTTTCCTGCTTGTAAGCTCCCTTCAAGTACTAGAAAGCCATAATGAATCTTTAGAGCCATCTCTTCTCCAAACTAAACAAGACCAACTCCCTCAATCTGGCCTCATAGGAGAGATGCTCCTGCCCTTTTATCATCTTCATTTTCCTCCTCTGGACCTGCTTGAACAGCTCTGTATCCTTCCTTTGCTGCAGGCCCTAGGCCTAAACACAGTACTCCATGTGGGGCCTTGTGAGGGCAGAGTAGAGGGGGACAATCACCTCCCTCGCTCTGCTAGCCACCCTTTTTTGATGCAGCCCAAGATATAGTTGGCCTTATAGGCTGCAAGCACACACTGTTGGCTAATATTCAGCTTTTTGTCCATCAGAACCCCCAAATCCTTCTTCACAGGGCCGCTCTCAATGAGTTCTTATATTACACGCATATCTGGAATTACCCCAACCCAAACAACACCTTGCACTTGGGTTTTTGAACCTCATTAGGTTCTCATGGGCCCACTTTTCAAGCCTTCAGGTCCTTCTGAATGGCATCCCTTCCTTCTATCATGTCAGTTGAACTGTTCAGTTTAGTGTCATCTGCAAACTTGCTGAGATGCTTTCAATCCCACTGTCTATGCTGTTGATGTTGAAGAAAACCAGTCCCAGAATGGAACCCTCAGGGACAAAACTTGTGATTGGCCTCCACCTGAAAGTAGAACAATTAAAAACAACCCTGTGGCTATGACCATTCAACCAGTTCCTTATCCACGTGGCAGTTCAGGCTTCAAATCCTTATCTCTCCAATGTAGAGATAAGGATGTGGTATGGGAACAAGTCAAATGCCTTACACAAGTCCAGGTAGATAACATCAGTTGCACTTCCTTTGTTTACTGGTGCCATCATTCTATCACAGAAGGCCACCAAAGTGATAATGCACAATCTGCCCTCGGTGAAGCCATCCTGCCTATCTTGGATGACCTCCTCATCTCTTTCAGAATGATCTATTCCATGATCTTCCCAGGCACAGACATGAGGCTCACTGGCCTGCAGATCCTCAGGACATCCTTTTCTCTCTTTCTTAAAAATGGGAGTAATTATTCTCTTTTTCAAGTCACTAGGGCCTTTGCCTGACGGCCACAACTTTTCAAATGCGATGGAGAGTGGTCTGATAATCACATCAGCCCATTCCTTCAGGATATTGGGATGCATGTTGTCCAGGCCCATAGACTTGTACACATTCAGCCTCATGAGGTTGTCTCAGACTTGCTCTGCTCTTACAGATTTTGCTCCCTCAACCACCACCTAGAAATTCAAGGACACGAGAGGTGTGGGAGGCCTGACTGGCAGTGAAGACCAAATCAAAGAACTTGTTAGATACCCCAGCCTTCTTCATGTCTGCGGAAGCCAATTTTCTCATTTATCAGAGAGGGTACATTCTGATTTTCCTATCTTATGAACAATGTATCTAAAGAATTTAAAATAAAGAATTTAAAAATGTTATTTTTCACGTCCTTTGCCGAGTTTTTTTCATCTGCACCTTGGCTTTCCTGATCCAATCCCTGTGTCCGTGAAACATACCTATATTCTTCTCAGGCCACCTACCCCTGCTTCCACTGCATATACATTACTTTTCCTTCTTTCCCCTCAGTTTGACTAGCAGGTCCTTTCTCAGCCAAGCTTGTTTCCTGCCTTCTCTGCTTAGTATCTTATGCTGGGGGATAGAGAACCCTTGCACTCTCCGAAAGGTGTCCTTAAAGTGTTGCCAGCTCGGTTTCATTCCTATGTCCCTAAAGAAAGTTTCCCAGGGAATCCCATTCAGTAATTCCTTAAACAACTGGAAGTTCACTCTCCTGAAATTCAGGGTCCTGACTCTGCTCTTTGTCAGGCCCACACTCCTTGAGATGAGGAACTTGACCAGGGTATGGTTGCTACAGCCCACACTGCTTCCAGTCTTAACCTTTTTGCCTGCTACAGTATTCACATCTGAGGTATTTAGCAAATATCACTAATCAAAGACATCAAAATGCTAGGGTCCTAATCTTGTAATGGAAGCTTGACAGCATATGTGCATCTTAGATATCTTTTTAAAGTCATTTAAATCATCTTAACAACTTATAGTAAGTAATGGTTTTAAAAGAGGTTTTGATAATGTGAAGTTCAAATTTTTAATGAACACGTCACTGTGTTCTGGTTCTGGTCTGGTTTGGCCTGGATCTGTGACCAAATGGAGTGGGGGAACCCACAGATCTATACCCTGAGATGGGCCTAAAAATAAAACAGTGGCAACAAGCTAATTGGAGAAAACTGCTTTACTAAATATGATAGCAGAATGCGAGATAACACAATATAATTGGAATTGAAGCTAATGAATCAAATAAAATGGGAGAGACAGTGTCCAATACCAAATGCCTTACTCCAGTGCTGAAGGTGAGACAGCTAGAGAGCACATATTGCAGAGATGAGCAGAAATAAAAAGAAGGGCAGTCTTGTGACTCACAAGACTTTTGGGATATATAGTTCTTTTTCTTTTCTGAGAAAGGTACTCAAAACCTATTGACAATCCATGGAACTGGAGCATTAACTCCTTAACTCCCAGTGCACCACATGATGTTATGATGTGGAATACAGATAACAAAAAATCATAAAATCCTGACAACATACTCATATAAATCAAACTTTACCCACTTTGACAATAGTATCACCAACTGATGCAGTGTCACTCTCCTCAAACTGAATTATCCAGTAAGAGAAACAAAAACTTGAATGAATGGAAGAAAGAAAAAGAGAGATATCAGGTCATTTACCAAGCAGGCTAAGGAAGCATAAAAGAAAATGAGAAATTTAAAAAATGCAGTTTTATAATGAATTATTCTCTTCATCAGCATAGTGACTAATGAAGGCAGAATTCCCATGTATAGTATGTCATGTATGAAACTTAGAATGTCAGTAGTATTAAGCAGCACTGAACAAATACCATTCACCAAATAAGAAAGAGGGAAATGTATCCTGGACCATACTTCAAAATCTTCCTTAATTTTGATGAATTGGGGTGAACAAGTGTATTTATTGGCACAGTTTCAATTACAATTTGGGGCTCTCAGGGAGTCAAATTTAGGGAAGCAGTAGTTTGATGCATATTTTAAGTACTCTGCACAGCACTGCAATGGAGACATTGACATTTCCATTTCTAGTTGGTAGCAGATAAAAAAAGGATGTGGAACAGAACAGAGCAGATACAGTCTTATAAAGCAATACTGCCTCACAATCAGAAGAAAAACGCAATTCCTCTATTTTGGATTTCCACCACCTTTTGGTTTTCTACTTCTTCAAACTAAACCATAACAACTGATTTGTGTTCCTACTTGCAGCATATTTTTAATTGTGGTACACATGCAAAACCAGACTGCCTACTCGGAGTATACTGTACAGGTCAGCAGTGATAAATAAGTCATTAAAACACATAGCTTAGCTAACGCTCTTTTTATCACGCATATTTTTGTTTAATAATGACAAGTAAATTGTTTTCTCAGTATAAATTCCTGATCAGCAGGACTGATCATAGTTCTAGGACATGAGATTTGCAGACATACATTTTTGGTAGGCACCATAAAAATAGATGAAATAGTGAAAGATGAGTTAATTTTACCAGAATTTCTTCCCAAAGATGAAAGGCAACTCTGGTGAAAACAAATAAGAACAAGGAGTGGCTGAAATCCCTTGCTCTGTTAAGCCTAAATAAGAGGAGACTGAGGGAAGACAAGATGGTGGCCTACAGCTTCCTCAGGAGGGGAGTGGAAGGACAGATGCTGATCTACTCCCTCTGGTGACAGCAACAGAACCTAAGAGAATGGCATGGAGCTGCGACAAAGGTGGTTCAGGTTAGATCTCAGGAAAAGGTTCTTCACTGAGGGAGTGGTCAGGCACTGGAACAGGCTTCCCAGGAAAGGGTAATGGCCTGAAGCTGCTGGAGTTCAAGAAACATTTGGAGCCTGTGTGGAGCCAGGAGTTGGACTTCATGATCCTTATGGGTCCCTTTTAACTTGGGATATTCTATAATTCTTTTATGATTCTATATTTCTCTCCCCTGTTGATATAGCAATAGAGTTTGAACCTTCCCACCAATATTCCATTAAATTCTATCAATTAAAGGTCAAGAAGGGGATCAGGCCCAGTCAGCATGGTTTCATGAATGGTAGATCCTGTTTGACAAACCCGACTTTGTTCTATGACAAGGTGACCCTCTTATTGGATGAAGTTAAGGCTGTTGATGTGGTTGGTCTACCTGGACTTTAGTAAAGCCTTTGACACTTTCCCCCTCATCATTCTCATGGTGAAGCTGGCTGCCCATGGTTTGGATGGGTGTATGCTCTGCTGGATGAAAGACTGGCTGGATGGCTGGGCCCAAAGAGTTGTGACCAATGGAGTTAAATCCAGTTGCCAGTCACAAGTGGTGTCCCTCAGGGCTTGGTAATGGGGCCATTCCTATTCAACATCTTTATCAGTGACCTTGATGAGGAGATTGAGCGCACCCTCAGTAAGTTCACAGATGACACCAAGTTGGGAGGGAGTGTTGATCTGCCACAGAGGAGCAAACGTAAACATCATCCTGCAAATAACCAATAAAACACCTACATGTGTGTTCATCACCTGAAATCCAGACATCAGGATTTCTAGTGGGACTGTGTGATCTGCTAGATATCAAAAATGTACCAGTAATAAGGAATATTCAGGTAAGGGCAAAATACTGCAGTAGATTAAAGCTGAAACAATTCTGAAAGTTAGGAGGAAGGATTGACTTTAAACCGCTTCCTTGATTATCAAAATCTGAGTTGTTTTTGGAAAAACAGATTAAGGAAACTAATATCCAGATGTGGCGAATTACGGTAGTTCTGCTGCTTTCTCTACAGTTGTGATAATTTTGTACAATTTAGGATCTACATCCAATACCCAAACTGAGACTTTGTAAAAGTAAAAACATGACTGATGGTAAAACTAAACTTGTATTCAACAGTTATTCCCATTTAAGTGCTAAGAATGTTTCATAGAAACATTAATTTTACATGATAATTATAGCTAAAAGTAGATAGTAGAACCAAAACATTGAAATATACAACACTGAAATCAAAAGTATCAATTCCCTTACACCCTTTCCAGGAAAGTCATTTACCCACAGAGATTAACTTCTCTGTAAGCCTGGTCAGCTCCCCAGTGGTCTGTTTGGCAGCTGTATTGCTTGATAGGGAATTACACCAACAAACTAGTTGATATAGCCTGTGGAGTCCAATGTAGGGTTTTTAATGTTATTTTAAAGAAAGGAAAATAAACACAAAGTAATTTTGGCTTAATAGAATGCAACCACATAACATTAGACTCAGAAGGATAAGACATTTATCTTGGATCTGACTGGGTGTCCCTAAAATTGGAATGCTGTGATTGTTACATGACCACACAACCTAAGCTACATAGATGTGAATGTAACTGGCTACAACATCATATCTGGTATGTGAACATATACAGTGACCTGAAGTGAACTAGGGAATTCTGATAAGTACAGAAACAGACAAGTTTTTAAAATAGAGGGTGTAGATATCTAGAGTTGTGCCCCAGTGAAGGGGTCTATGCCTATCTCATAGAATCACAGAAATTATTCTACTTGACGGACAAACTTTCAGTTTTTTCTTTCTATTTATTTTCCATAGAAAACAGTGATGTTCAAGCAAGTCCACAGGAGATTTATAACTAAAACATACTACTCTATCATATATATATTCATGTAGTAAGACTATTTCCAGAGTTCAACTTCTCTAACAAAATAAACATCCTCTACTACAGAAAAGAAATCGAATGTATCATTTCAGCTTTTAGAAATCCAGAGCAAGGGAAAGATAAATTCAAACTACATTTCAATTCTTGTCAGATCTTTTCTCTTAATTTCCTAGTCCATTCCAAGCTGAGATAGGAAGCAGATTAGGAATGCCTAAACATGATTCTCCTCCACTTTTGATTTCATCTCTTTATCCTTTCATCATACATATTTATGACAGTTGTGTTCTTGGGAAATACATTTAAAATTCCCGTCTAAATCTTCATTTTAAAGGTGAAAATAAATAGTAATTTATTGTTTAGTTTTGTAATCAAATTCACTTCTGACAAAAGATGTTACAGCTCTTAAAATGAAGTTTAGCATAAGATCATCCATTAAATATATTATCTAAATGCTAAATACTTCAGTCAGCATTATTTCTAAAACATATCTATAAAGTGAAAGGATTTTTTCAAAGCACACACTACTAGACTGTTTTCTTTATATACACTGCTCTAGTGGCTACCTTTCTTTTCCTACATTCCATAGGAATCTCTTGCATTCCACAAACTGATCAATGGAGTTACTGTTTGAATTACAGTGGTGTGGATTCAGTTTTCAAAAGATGTTTTTCTAGGTGAAGGCCTATTAAAAAAAAAACTTCCTCAACGTTGTTTTAACAGTTTTTTTTGGTGCAGTTACACTTCATTTATCTCCAGCATGCTAAGGGTTATGAGAGGCCAGAAGGAGTGAAACTAGTTCTTTTAGATTCACGTTTTAATAATTCTCACATTTTTAAGCACAGATTTTGCAAACCATGTTTATAATCCAGAACAGTCACAATTTTGTGCTCATTCATCCTATACTTCAGATATGCATTGCAAAATAAATACATAACAAAGGAAAATCTGATTGAAGTACAATATTATTTAAAAAGCAGTCCATTATATCAGTTACATCATTTATGTACCTAAAACATGAGCAAGTTTAATTTTAATTCCTTTCTTCTCATTGCTCACACAAGAACTACTAAGGAAAAGTAAAACCACATGCAATTCTTGCTAATTCCTTTCCAGTCACTGGAAAGCCTTTAACAGGCTTCTGTGGGTGTTGAAGCATATGTGAAATACTTATGGGATATACTGTGGTCCTTCAAGGCCCCCTGATCCCTGTGCTGGATTTCACTTTCAAAATAAGTTGCAGTTCGAGGTTCACTCTTCTGAAAGGAGACTATTTCATTCAGTAGTTCTCAGGGTACTGGCCTCACCAAAGTTCTTCACCTGAGGAGGAAGTATCATGTACTAATATACTCTGGGGACCAGTGAGCAGGAAAGAAGCTTGGAAGAAAAGGACCTGAAAGACACCAAGTGGAACACGAGCCAGTAGCGTGCCCTTGTTTTAGCAGAGAAGGCTAATGATATCCTGGGCTGCACTGGAAGAAGTGATGTCAGCAGGCTGAGGGAGGTGATCCTTCCCTTCTACTCAGAACTGGTGAGGCTGCATCTGCAGCACTGTGTCTAGATCTGGGCTTCCCTGTACAGAGAGCTACTGGACAGAGTACAACAAAGTGCCAAGAAGATGTTTAAAGTACTGAAGCATCTCTTCTGTGAGAAGAGGCTTAGAGAGCTGGGGCTATTTAATCTAGAGAAGAGCAGATTAAGGGGGAATCTTTTCAGTGTATATGAATATCTGAAGTAAGGATGAAAAAAGATGGAGTCAGACTCTTCAGACTCCTTTCTCCGTGCACAACCCTCTACCCAAATCTTGTGGTGTAAACCCAATACGCCATCAGGCCATAGAGATCTCACATGAGTATGTATGCCTGGTAATATTCACTGCAGCATTCTTTAAGTGCTTCCAGAACCAGAGGGAAAAAAAAAAAAGTTTTCTCAACTTTTTCCTATATTAAAATCTAAATTCAGACTCATGTAAATTAAAGGTAAAACATTTGTCTTAAGAATTAAAGTCTACTTAAATCTCCACAGATAACAAGATCTTATTTTTTTTTAACTTTCATTGTGTGGATGTTTTTAATAA
>PPHD01003512.1:13069-26047 GCA_002909625.1 Bambusicola thoracicus | reverse complement strand
AAAAAAAAAAAAAAAAAAAAAAAAAAAAAGTTTATATATATTACCTGGAGTACAGAAATAATGAGAAATGTCAATCTTGCTCTCTGCTTGCCTGTGGGATTTTCTTCTCCTCCGAGGGGTGCAATATTCACCTCTGCTGGCTATCTGATAAAGAAAAATATATGGTTAGACTGGAATCACTTCTAATCTACCAGAGCCACAATGAGTCCGCTGAATCTGTCGAAGGTGATGTCATTTGTCACCCTCCAGACATGAAAAAGTGGACATCTGCCTGGACCTGCCACCACCCACCACAGACACCACTGGAGTCCATGTGGGGTCACAGTCCTCAAACCTAAAGGGATTTGCTGCAAGCGTCAGCATAAGGCACGCTAACAAAAGAGCAGCCACTGCTGCAGGTCCTTTCTGCTAGCATTATTACTGCAGTGGCTGTGCTGATTTCCCACTGTAGGATGGTGAGAGATGCTGAAAGGCAAAGAATCCGGCCTTGTTGCTGGTGTTGGTGCTGTCAGTGAGTCACCCAGCTGCCTCAGCTGAAAATTAGTCTCCCTGCCTCTCCAGTCCTGATGAATATTGATGAACTTCACACCATCGAAAGAACCAAACGCAGGACAGCTGTTTGAAGGGACAAATGCTTCTGCTCTGGATTGGGAAAAAAGAAACCGACCCAGACAGGGGAGTGGCTGTGACGAGCCAAGACAGTCTTCTCCCTCATTTGTTAAAATGTGATTTGCAGACACACTTCCATTCACCCTGTGGCTGCCATTTTCCACATCCTATGTCCACAAATCTCTCTGGCTAATTTGATAGGCAATGTGTTGGCTGCCTCCTCTATAAAAAGCCTCTCTGAACTGGGACGCTTCCCAGCTCATTTTAATAAATCATGACTGTAATTAAATTCTTTTGCTGCATATTTCTGCAATAAAATCCATATCATTCATTTATTAGCCTTTTTTTTTTTTTTTTTTTTTTTTTTGCTGTCCAGATATTCTGTCTTGCTTCTGAAGCTGTCCCTCCTGCCTGGTCATTTGAAGAGTGCCATCTGCTTTGAATCACTGGTCTAACTCAGCTTCTTCCTCCTTGACCTCATCTTCAGAGCCTCTCCTCAATTCTGTCCAACCCAACAGCCCCATTTTTCTTACAGCCACTGTCCCTGCCTCAGGCAACCACTTAAGCCACTCTCAATAGCTCAGCTTATCAAGGCTGTCCCATTGCTGCAAGAGCCACTTCTACCACTGCGCCAACAAGTGAATCTGACACAACCCCTTCCCAATTCCTGCTTAGCTGTAATTCCCATTTTGTGCTTGCAGAAGATGGAGAGGAAGACCTGAGCTGGATCACAGAATCACAGAATGATAGACTTTGGAAGGGACCTCTGGAGATCATCTAGTTCAACCCACATGGATGCTCACACTCCATTGGGTTTGGGGAAGAGGACCTTGAGGCATGCAGGCCGACTGAAGCACAGACGTGTTCAACACTGACTGTAGCAAAGGCAGCAGGTACAGTCAGGAGAAGAACTCTGTAGTCACTGCCCTCATCTTTAAATCTCATTCCAGCACAAAACCTCACTTAATTTTCATGAAGGTCACGTCAGTCCCAGTAGTTGGAGAGAATGGAGCCATGTTTTGGCAAAATGGCAAAAAGCTGGATGACAGAGAAGCTGGATGGGATCTGGGTCAGACAAAGCAGTGTAAGCATTGAGTCTTTGCCTTGGTTTAAAAAGCAGTGTTTCAAAGACACAGATGCACAAAGCAGCGTCTTGTTCTGTGCTTCATCAGAAAACTCCCATTTTTAGCAGGGATGTGTTTAAAAGGTGATGTCCTTTGCTTTTCACCTCCTTAAAAGCATAATATGCAAAAAGACGTAATGTCTGAAGTCATAATGTAGGGTCAATTTTATACTGACACTTGGTTTCATATTTGAAATAGATTGAGATATGCCTCTTTTTGCATCACTCCAAACTAGGTTTTAAACACGTAAGCGGGGAAATTAACATGAAAATGAGTCCTTAAACTGCAGTGACTTGAAAGATGCAGAGCATGAAGAATTCCATGACCCAGTTAAAATACATGGAGCAGCGCTGCAATTTGGTTGCAAGCATTTCAGAGTCATTGGGATGTGGAGGCTGCCTCCACCCTTCTGCCAGTGTAACTGTACTCTCGTACTCTGATGCAGACCAAAGAATGCTGCAAACATCCACAACAATTTTTCCCTAGAACAGATTTCCATTAAGGTGTCCTTTTCCTCAGGCTTTACAGGGGAGCAGGAAAATACTTGAGATTGCAGGTGAGCTTTGCAGAGACGTGTAGAGGTATCACATGATCACTGGTAATGCAATAGAGGTACCGCTTACACTGGTACTGAAAGTGCAACTGCCGTTCCATGCTATTATGAAGTCCAAATGTATTCTATCAGAAGAAATAGAAATAAAATCTCAGTGGCATTTTCTATTATGTAAAAATGGCTTTGTTGAAGGAGGCATTGGCAAAAGTATCTGAATTCTAGGAACAGAGAAAATGAAGCCCTTCTTTTCTGTTCATTAGAGTAGGTATATTATTCATACACCAAGCAATAGGGTAAGCTAATATGAAGTATTCTAGCACTGCATTAGCTCGAAGTCAGTGTCCTTGCTCTGCAGAAGGGTAACAGAGTAGTACAGCATCAGTGTGAAGGGCCTTGTGAGGATTTGCCCTCAGGATCCCGGAGCTGCCTGACTTCCTCTGAGAAAACTCACACACCATTATGAGGGAAGCAAAAGTGACAAAGTTGTCATCTTTTCCACGATGTCTTTTGTCTCCTTGTGACAAGTCTTCTTATTTTTATAGGAAAGTGTAGAAACAAGGGAAGCTTAGGGCCAGAGCTGCATCCCTCTGCATGGGAGCACAGGCAAGGACAGACCCTAGGAGCTCCAGCCCCAGACCTGTCAGTGAGAACTAAAGGAACAGCCTCGTTAGCTGACAGCAGCAGCAATACCTTGCTTTCCCTGTGGATTATCTGCTCGGGGAAAAGGGGCAGGACGTATTTGGCAAGTGTACATGTTCTCAATGTAATAACACGTTGCGGCTGCATTCCTTTTCTTTGCATTACTGGCTTTGAGTTTCAGTTCTTTTCCCTTTCATACTCATTTGCAGCTGCCGGGCAGGCTTTGAGGGAGCCTTGCGCAGTATCCACAAGCGTGACCTTTCCTGTATTACAGCAAGGATAAGCTGAGGCTGAGATAAGCAGCCTGATATCCTCCAGGCATCTCTGCTGCAGGTGACATCACTGGGGGAACAAATGCCAGCACCTCCTGGTCACACTCATTGCAGAGCCCCTGCTCTCCTCCCCTCAGTCAGCAACACAGTGCACTTTTTAATTGTCTCTGTAAATGACAGATTGTCTGATACAGGCAGAGCTGTGAAGCAGCAACGTGCCCACTGATTCCCATATCAGACAGCAGTCATTGGTTTACCCTCTTCTGACAGTTTGGAGGTGTTCCCACCTCTCCTCCTGCCACCTATGGCTGGCCCTCAACAAGGCTTGGCCGTGTCTCTTGGACCAGGGCCACACAAGCAGCTTATCTGACACTGGCACAGGTGAAGAGATGGAAACATTTTGCAGGGGACCAGGAGCACACTGGCTCTCTGGGAAGCTTCCAGAGCAATCCTACAGCCCTATTCTTTTTCTGCTATTTCTGACCCGCTCATCTGTACCACAGTCATGTGTGCCTTTTCCAGGTATGGGTAGAGGGAACCTACTGAGGGAATTTTGAGAATCAAGTGGCAATTAAGGCTCCAAGCTCTTTCTCTGTTAGCCCCTACTATGCAGCCTTAAGGCTGAATATACCCAGCTCCCTCAGCCTTTCCTTGTACATTTTGTACCTCTGCTCCCTGATCACATCAGTGGCCACCCGCTAACATCACTTCTGTTTATCAACTTTTTTTTTCCTACCAGCGAGCCAGAACTGGTCACATTATGCCAGATGTGGCTTCACAAGTGCAGAATAGGTGAAAAAATCACTTACCTCAACCCACTGCATCTGCTGTTACTAATGCAGCCCAGTGTCTTTTCTGCTTGGCTCTCATTCACACAGTGGCACATTCTTGACTCACATTCAGCTCGATGTCCATCAGGACCTCTAGGTCCTCTTATATAAAGCTAGTTTCGAGCCAGCCTGTCCCCAGTTTGTAGCATTGCATGGTATCGCTATTTACAAGGTGCAGGACTTCACATTCGAGTTCTTGAACTTCATGATGCTCCTGTCACCAGATTCTTGTTCATGCCTCCCGGGATGATGGCAGCCTTGCCTTCCAGCATATCAACAACTCCCAGTATCTAAAATAACTGCAAGTAATAACACAAAAGAGATGACAGTCAGCCTAATGGCACTTTATAAACTACGAATGCAGCAGGACTGACAGCTGTGCTATACCCATCCTTCTACTAGCAAACACTCTGTGCTGCTGTCCTTCATGGGATAGTTGATGTCCTTACTTTTGAAGAGAAAACCGAAGGATGATGCTTGTAACAGAAGGGGCCAAGAGAATTCCTCTGAGAAGATTTAGTGGATAGAATTTAGGTGCCTTTTTATCTTTATTTCCAGTCCCAGAAATCAAAATTATTAGCATCAGCCCAAAGCACATCTTCTCAACTGAAACAAAAAAGAAGATGCACTTTCCTATGACCTTAACACAGTCACGCAGGTCAAGCAGCAAAAATTAGATGCTTAAAATAACAACTAAGCTGAGCTTCACTGCTCCTCTATGCAGGCATTTGTCCACAGGACAAAAAAAAAAAAAAAAAAAAAAAAAGCGAGAAGTATTTCCTCATCAGAGCTGCTTAGTCATTCAAATAAAAAGACAACAGCTAGGTAACAACAAGCAAGAATTAAAGGGAAGATAATGCCGTGTTCTTAGTCATGCAAAGCCTAAATGCCTACTGCTCAGAGTGAGGGGGAAAATGGTTCCTCTCCCTGAACTGTGCTGACAGCATTATCTGTACCCTGCTCTTCCTGTTTTCACTCTTGCCCACACAGCAGTGGCTTTCAGTTGGCTCATTTCTCTCGTCTAGCACAGCATGTTGAAACACCATGCAGTAAATCAATGCAAATCAATTCCTAAATCTGCTAGAAAGAGTCGAGTGTATGCTATTTTTAAGGAAAATTAGGAGGAGCTTACCAACTCACACAGAAACTTGGGGCAGATTCCAATGTTCAGACATGGTTGGCGGGAAAACAACTGTGAGGACTTTCCTCTCTGAAGGAGTAGGCGGGCAGCCTGGACAGAGGATGGAGATGCCTGCTATCACTGTATGGTCAACAAATGGCACTCTCTTCAGAATGACTTGGGTTACTGTAAGCCAGAGAGACTCAACTCCCTTTCCCATGACTTTAGCAATTTTCTAGATTAAGGCCCAATACAGGTGTGCCTGAACTGTCTGTGATAAAAAGCTGTTGGAACAACACCAGCAGAGTTAGGATGAACATCTTTCCCACCCACCTAAAGTCTCCCCAGATAGGTGCCAAAATTGATTCTGGGGAGCATAATAATCAAGGAATAATAACTTGGGGAATGGGACCTCACAGATACCTCCCTTTCAGCTCACACACACTGAGGGGTCTGGAGGCTGCAGGGAGCTCAGGGCCATCTGCTGGACTCCTGTTGTCCCAGTGCACACCAGTCCCAGTCCTGCCCTCTTCCTCCATCTGGAGGCTTAGGGCCATCCTCTGGGTTCCTCCTGTTGTCCCCAGCATGGCAGCTCAGAGAACACCAGTCCCAGTTCAAGTCCTTCCCTTTTCCTCAGAGCTCAGGGAAGAAGAGGTGAGAGGGCTTGCGGAAGGATGAGGATGAGAAATGGGGAAGGAAAGGTGAAGGAGCAGCAACTGGTGCTGGGGCTCTCTGGCAGATGATGACATTTCAACAACTGGGGGCAAGGTGTGTGAGGAGTGACTGTGGCCCCTTAGTTTGTTCAGGCCAGAGCAGAGGGAGTGGAGGGGCAGCGCTGAGCTCTCTCTCTGTGACAGCGACAAGGCCCAAGGGAATGGCATGGAGCTGTGTCAAGGGAGGGGCAGCTGGGGGCGAGGGACAGGGTCTGCACCAGAGGGCGGTGGGCATAGAAGAGCCTGCCCAGGGCAGTGGACATGGCCCTGAGCGCTGGAGTTGAAGGGGCACTGGGACACCGGTCTCAGACGTAGGGTTTGATTTTGAATGGTCCTCTGTAAAGACAGGGGTTGAACTTGATGGTCTTTGAGTGTCCTTTCCACTCAGGAAATTCTAAGAACAATCTCTGTTTCTTCTCACCCTCCTCTATTCCTCTTCCACAGCTTTCTCTCTCCCATGACTGCTGAGTTGCATGCTTCAAAAACAAGATTTCCTGAGTTCAAAGCATGGTAGATGATCTTGCAGCTATGAGAGAACTGGCAGAACTGTATCAGCTTTATTGGGTAACCTTGCTTCCAGGAGTGACAGGGACCAGTACACCTCACTGTGTGAGATAAAGAGAGTATAATAGGACAGAAAAAGAAGAGGAAATGATAATGACAATAAAACTATAAACAAAGCAAGTGATGCATATCCCAGTTGTCTGCCACCCACTGCCTGATGCCCAGCCCAAACTCTGACCAGTGGTCAACCCCCAGCCAACTCCTTCCCGTTGTGTTGTTTAGCTGGTATGGAATATCCCTTTGGCCAGTTTAGAATGGCTGTCCTGGTTCTGTCCCCTCCCAGCTTCTTGTGCCTATTCCCAGCCTTCTTGCTGACAGAGCAGTGCAAAAAATAGAAAAGTCCTTGAATTAGTGTAAACACTGCTCAGCAACAACTGAAATATTGATGCATGATCAACACTATTCTCATCCTGAATCCAAAACACAGCACCACACCAGCTACTAGGAAGAAATTTAACTCTATCCCAGATGAAACCAAAACAGCAATGTGGATGTTGAGCAAATAGTCTAGCTATTGAAAAGGCAATTTCAGTTATCTTGAAACCCCAGGACATCTACAAGTAGTTTCCGCCAAAGAAAAACAAACATACACTCCAACTTCATCAAAATAAACTCTCTTAGAGGAACTCCACTTGCAAAAGCTCTTGCCAGCAATGAGGAAAGGAGATGCTCTCACAGATAACTTTAGTGACCAAATGCTTGGCAGAGTCAGATGGGATATAGGAAACATCTTTCCCTGAGCTGAGGCTGGACCCACAGTCTCCAGCACTATGTCCTGTAAGGTAAAGGGGGAGTTTTTGTGATCTCCCTGCTTTGTGAGATAGGAGAATGTTGCTCTTACAAAGTCCAGTGAGCTGCTGTTCTGAGGTGTAATAAGCAGGAGCTTGACGTTTTGGGCTATGTTTTAAGGCGGTCTTTATTATTCAGCTGCTGTGACTCATTCCTACAGTAGAAAACAGCCCTTCTGTGGGAGCCTGCGTCTAAGCTCAAGTAGCTTTGCTTTGCTTTTATCCTAGGACATCGCATCAAAATAATCCTTTTGCACATGGTCACTTACTTAGCATTCCTGATTCCTTGGCTCTGCCTGCAAATAATCTGAAATATCTACCTTGCTTTCCGAAGTGCCTCTCTTTCTTTACAGAGAGGAAGCTAATCTGCTTATTTCTACATTTTCATTCGGGGAGCAGTAAATCCAGGGAGCAGAGTGTGTAGTAGAAACTCACTGAGGTACTGGCTACTAGATCTGCCTGAAGGATATCTTTTGTCCTAGTTCAGCTAGTAGGCCTACTTTATCCCTTGGATGCAATAGACATCATGCAACCGCTGTTGGCTTGCTATCCATGGGACAGAAAAATAATCAGCCTAACCACAGAGAAATGACATCTATTGGCTCATCAGCCATTTCCCCTCCTCCACAACTCCTTTTGCTACAAAAAGGATGCCATAATGGGAAAGAACGTCCTTGTTTATTTTTCACATGTGGTGAGCTTGAACTCACTTACCTGCTGAATCTGTAAGGCTACCTGTGAGCTGCTCCCTCTGCAAGCAGAAGGCCACCAGCTTTGCTCGGTGTCTGCCTGACAGCCCCCTAAAAGGATCCAAGCAAGAGGTGGAGGCTCAGTACAACACGTGTTGTGCCTCACTCTGAAATAGATACAGCAAGATGAGCTGGTGAGGAAGAGAGAGTCAAATTGTCTCAAGCCACTGTAAAATCCCAGACTGTGCTCTCAGTAATATGATCAGATCTGGGGCTAGATGATCAGCTTTGGCAGTTCTAATAGGGTCTGTCTGCCAGCACTGTAATTGTAAACACAACCAACATCTGCATTTAATAATAATAATAATGATAAAAAGCAATGTTACTATGGCCCACACCCACTGGGACGTCTCATTTTTGCTTTGGCTTTAAGATAAAGGACGATGAGGATGTTTGGATCAACAGCTTCATTTCAGCCAGTGTTTCTGATAAGTCTGTCACCACATTTGTCTCTGGAAAATATTAAGCACAACGCAGAGCTCATTCCTAGATGATGTACAAGCAGCTTGTTTTTCTCATTTCACCACAAATCTTATTTATATATACACTGCAAATAGATTGATACCACACACAGAGCACATCTATAGGGCCCGATTTTCCAGCGTTAAATTAGATTTACAATCTTGTAATTCCACAGACTTCAATGAGTTTTTACCAGACTAAAGCTGGTTCCTGAGGAGAAAGGATGTATTATGAACTTGCACATGCTACTTGCCTACCCACCCAGAAACATTAGTGCAGGCACGCACCTGGTACAGATGGTAACAGTTAAATTTGCCTCATCTTTCCTTTTATAAGACTATGATTTCAGTTGTTCACAACTGCCAAACATTCAATGTTCAGGCAGAAATTTTCCCTCTAATGTGTTTGCCTCAGGCTATGTATTTTCAGACAGTTCCCACAAAAGTAATCCAGGAGTTTTTAGGATGAATTTAGGGAGAACCAGTTTCCCTAAAACCAAAGGCTCCAACTGCTTTATATAGAGTATCTCAAAGCTTTGAAGTAAAAATTTAGAACACTGAAAGGAAGTGTTACGTTGTGTTCCAGAAATGGATGTGCTGCTGCCCTGGAAATCCATCCACAATCCTAAATCAGCAGCTCTCACTGATCTGTTGGCTTTGCACTGGCCCTGAGTTACCTGCACCGACCCTGAGTTACCCAGCTGTGCCAGCACCATCACATTCTGCTGCAGTGGGAGATCTCTGCGCTCAGACAAGGCATGCAGCAAACCCACAGTGGATGCTTACAAATCCATTCATAAGGAGCTGCATGATGGTGCTATAAGCGTTCTGCCACACAACCATGTTGTGATTGCAGTAACTGTTTAGTTTGGCTGGGTTCAGAGGGCCACAGAGGCAGCAATATGGGTGAGTGGCAAACTTCAGAAAAGGGCAGACAGGGGGAACAGGAAAGCTACCCTAAGTTAGGTTGGCTTTGTATTTTATTTATAAATAGCTACTAACTGTGTCCTGAAAAGAAGAATCCCTACCACTTCCTTTGCTTAGTCAGGGCTACACGCATTTCAGATGCTTACCCAAATACAGAAAATATTGCAAAATGATTTGCCAAGGTAGCCAAGAAGGCCAATAGCATCCTGGCTTATATCAGAAATAGCCCAGCCATCAGGAGCAGGGAGGTGATTGTCTCTTATACTCTGCTCTGGTGAGGCCGCACCTCGAGTGCTGTGTTCGGTTTTGGGCCCCTCACTGCAAGAAAGACACTGGGGCCCTGGAGCATGTCCAGAGAAAGGCAACAAAGATGTGAAGGGTCTGGAGCACAGGTCTTACAGGAAGTGGCTGAGGGAGCTGAGATTGTTCAGTCTGGAGAAGAGGAGACCTCGGGAGAGACCTTATTGTTCTCTATAACTATCTGAAAGGAGGTTGTGGCGAGGTGGGGGTCAGCCTCTTGTCCCACATAACTATCAGGACAGCTAGAGGGAATGACCTCAAGCTGCTCCAGAGGAGGTTCAGGTTGGATATTAGGAAAAATTTTTCTCTGAAAGAGTGGTGCTGGAATGGGCTGCCCAGGGAGGTGGTAGAGTCATTGGCACTGGAGGTGTTCAAGAAATGTTTAGATGTTGTCCTATGGGACATAGTTTAGTGGGGAAATATTGGTGGTAGGCAGACAGTCGGACTAGATGGTCTTAGAGGTCTTTTCTACCTTGGTGAATTCTATGAGTCGGTGGTGTGCTTCTCTTAGTGCGTGAAGAGTCTCTAGATCGTTTAGGGTGGACTTGACCTTTGGAGTTAAAAGGCCCATTACTGCACTTCTACTCTAAGGAGAGACAAGGCCCAAGAAGGGCTTTCCTGTAAATGCTTGTTGCAGGTGCAGAGAATCTCTGTGGTGTAAGACAGAACAGTACTATGCACAGACGGTATCTATTCTGTCACCTCACTCTCAATGATGACACCTAGATGGTGGAGTAGAAGGAAAAGACCACCTTCACAAGAGAAAAGATGATTGACAGAGGAGGTGAGAGAGGAAGGTTGCCTATGTGTGCACTCTTCCACTGTGACTGAAAGCAGACCCCAAATTCTTCAGTCATCTGAAGAGCTCCCCAGGAGGGAATGTGGCCCACTGTTGTCTAGAGGCTGGCCTAGCAGGCCAAAGGTTCCCAAACCCCATATTCCAGGGGTTCAGAGTAAAATCATAAAAGCATGGAATCATTAAGGTTGAAAAGACCACTAAGATCATCCAGTCCAACCACTAACCCATCCCCACCATGCCCACTAACCTCAATGTCACATCCACATGTTTCTCGAACACAAGCAGGGATGGTGACTCCATCACATTCCTAGACAGCCTGTTCCAATATCTCACTACTCTTTTGGAGAGGAAATTTTTCCAAATATCCAACCTGAACCTCCCCTGGCACAGCTTAAAGCCATTCCCTTTAGTGCTATTGCTAGTTATACAGGAGAAGAGGCTGACTTCAACCTTGTCACAACCGCCTCTCAGGTCATTGTAGAGAGTGATAAGGTCTCCCCTGAGCCTCCTCTTCTCCAGACTGAACAATCCCAGTTCCCTCAGCCACTCCTCGTAAGACCTGTGCTCCAGACCCTTCACAGTTCTGTTGCTCACAGCACAGTGAATGGTCTTGTTATAGAACATTCCACCTTTAACTTACATTTATTGTGATGTTTAATGCAACTCTGCCGATCCACTACTGACCACACATGGTGGCCACTGGCATTTGTGGGCTGCAGACCACCCTGCCAGCATGAAGAGCTCTTCTTTGCTTCTACTGTACACTTAGCTCAAGTGGAGGTCTCTGCTAACTCTCAGTCTAAATAGCTCAGCCATTTTGCTGACCCCTGTGAGAGCACATATGGCTCCATATGGTGGGAAATCTGTTTTTTTTCAATTTCCATAGAAAATTATATACAAAGCTATGGAAAGAGAATATTATGGTTGCAGAATCAAGCACTTACAAGTCAAGAACTGTGTGACAAGGTTTCAGTTACATAAAAGAAAGAACTAAATAAATATGTTTTGATAGCCAAAAACTGCTCTCTGAAAGACAGGCTAGATAAATAGAAATAAAAGAATGAGGCCACTTTGTTTGGAGAACAGCTTCTTAAATCATGATTGTCTTTCCAGACCATTTCCTTCTCTCCTCCCTAAACCCCTGCCAAATTGCAGCAAGGTTTAACATGAACATTTCACAAAAGGTTGATCTTTGCACTTGAGAGATAAGAAAAGTCTGGGCTGTGAGTGATTTTTTTCCTTTGGTCATTTTTGAAGAGTTATAATGGTGTAAATTGAGTACCTTAAATTCACCGCAATAAAATCTGCCACACAATGTAATTCTTCCTGTTATTTTTCTTCCTCTGTAAAGACAACATTCATCCCTGTGGTGGGTCCACTATAGTTAAGGAAGAGACTAATCAATATGAAATCTGCTTTCTGCAAAAGTAGAAGATAAGATTTCAGAACAAATCCATTTAGGGTTGCACAACAATCCCCAATTTCCCCACACTTTGCTATCATTAGAGATACACCAAACAAGTGCAGTGTTTGTTAAGCTTCAGCAAGGGAAAACTATCTCCTGCAAAGCCAAGGCAAGGCAGTGGCTTGCTGTGAGGGAAGTAGAAGCTTCCCCAGACCAAGCTGAAGGAGAGCAGCCAAGCAGCAGTGAGTGTGCAGCCCATGATGGAGTTATCTTTTGAGCAGTGATGAGGACCAGTTGGGTCCTGGCTGATGTAAGGGATATTGGATTTGGGATTTTGATTTGGCAGCTGGACAGTACCAGGGAGGCTAAAAAAAAAAATCAAAGCAAGATGTGGCAAAGCAAACAAGCAAGTCATATAGAACCAAAATAAATTGAAACCCTCTCCCTTGCAAGAAGCCCTCCCTGCTCCACAGCAGTCACAAGCTTTGTAGAGTCCTATTTGCACATCAGAAAGGGAACCTGAAGCAAAGTTTAGAAATCTGGTGACACTGTTCACACAGGCGCTACTACAAAAGGGCTCTTCCTATAGAGAGTGGGATTTACAGATACTTGATAGATGGAATGAATACGGGAGCAGCACAGGCTGCAAAGGGCTGGACTAAGCTGTAGGACAGCCACAGCTTGAGGCAAGGATCAAGTACAAAGAGATGGTTATTAGCAAAGGAGGTCTCAGCTGAAAGGGCAACAAGCCCAATTCCTACCTGTCAGATTCTGCCTTTCACTGATAGAAGCTGTACACTCTGTAAGGTGCATTTTACCAGCCCCCTGGTCTGCAGGCATCGGTGCAGGCAACATCACAGCTCTGGAGAAGGGCCAGCAGAGTTCAAAGCCCTTTGCTGGAAACCGAAGCAACTCTGACAAGCATAGACATAAAATTTATGAGGTCCTGATTGCTAAGAGCGTATGTTTGGGATATAAAAATGTAACAAATATGCCACCCACACTGTTTATTCCTTTCTTATGTGTGGAGATTTGGGCTAGCATGTTGAAATACAAAACAATCTGAGCACATTTTTAGATAGGATTTATGGCATTCCTAGACTGACATTTAGTATCACAGTTTGC
>PPHD01003511.1:0-30036 GCA_002909625.1 Bambusicola thoracicus | reverse complement strand
ACCTTTTTTTTTTTTTAAAATTTATTTTTTTAAAGAGTTCTAAAATCCTGTGGGAGATATAAACATGTACCTTTGATTCGTGCCCGAGCTGCTTTTCCGCGTTTCCTCGCGGACAGGCACTGACTCGGACAGCCGGCGGGGCGGCAGCGATGGCCGCCTGCGCTCATCGCCCTGTGAAGGGTTGGTCCTTCTGCTCTTCTTATTTGAAGTGCAGCACCCAAAACAAGACGCGTAGGAGGTTATTGAGTTCTTCGGAGCTATCAGCAGGAACGGCAGGCTGCTGCCTCTGCCTCTGGCTGCGCTTTGCGCCTGAATGTCACCTTAGATCGTCTAACCTCCATATCCCTTTCACTGTGGAAAAGATCCCCAGGTCCAACCCCAGCTCATCCCACCATGCAGCCCCCTGTGTCCCTCAGTGCCACATCCCCACGGTTCTGAAACACCTCCGTGGACGGTGACCCCACCACCTCCCTGGGCAGCTGTGCCACTGCAGCACTGCTCTTTATGAGAAGAAATTGTTCCTAATATCCAGACAGAACCCACAAGACACAAAGCCCCTATGTCTCATCCTATTAAAGCGTCTGCCCCAGTTCCTCCTTTAGAAAGGGGTATCAAGGTAATCCTCTGATAGTTTTCTAGGCCCACATCGAGCCTTCAGAAATTCTCACAGCGTGTGCTCTCACCAGACTTTTCTATCAGTTCTCTAAGTAGTCTCAGGTCATGTTTGTCAGGCTTGACTGATGGGAAAACAAATAAATGCTTTCCAATCCTTCACTACCCGAGACAGAGATCTTTTCCTTTTGCCTCCCTTGTTAATTGCGTTAGCCACTTGATTGCATCTAATCAATGTAGTGAAGACTGAGTGGATGAATCACCTTCTGAGTTCCCTCTTTGCTGCATAGGGGATTAGCCTTGCCTTTGGTCTTTCTCTTACACCTGCTGTGTTAAAGTTATGCCCCTGCTGTTTATATCTCATTCAGTGCCTCAACTTATCTCATTTTGTCCCTTACGCTCATATGATATATGCTTCTAACAAATTGGCCTTATGT
This sequence comes from Bambusicola thoracicus, assembly GCA_002909625.1. Taxonomy (NCBI): domain Eukaryota; kingdom Metazoa; phylum Chordata; class Aves; order Galliformes; family Phasianidae; genus Bambusicola; species Bambusicola thoracicus. Next base: position 28,987 of record PPHD01003511.1, on the reverse strand, counting down.
TTTGTTGTGCCCTTCTGGTTTGCAGGTGGGTGTTATGCACTTGTGTACTTATTAGTGTCATGTTAATGAATAACTGTCTTTAATTCATAGACCAGGCTCCTAAGAGTCTGCCTGCTAATTTTGAGCTTACTGGGTTTTATCTCAAATCTATCAGTTTTATTTGTCTCCTCTACTGTGCAGCCTTAGGAAGAAGAATCCTCATTTGCACCTGAAACAAACAAAACAAAACAAAACAAAACAAAACAAAACAAATAACAGGTTTGTAGCACCTCTCACTTATAATTTTCCTCTTTTAGGAAATTCCTGGTAAACAGAATCAATTCTGGAAAGCCCCTTTACCTTTTTTTCCCCTGTCCTAACAAAATTTATGTGCACCGGAGATCTGTCTACGACACAGACAGCCTCACTTCCCTGAACTTCTTACTTTAAGCAAACTGGACATTCAGAAGTCCATGGACTGTAATGGGATGCACCCACAAGTGCTGAGGGAGCAGGCAGATCGGATTGCAAGGCCACTCTCTAAAATCTTTGGTTGATCATGGCAAATGGGAGAAGTGCCCTAAGAGGAAACTCTTTTCTGTCTTCAAGAAGGAGGACGTGGGGAACTACAAGCTGCTCAGCCCCACCTGGGAAGCTGATGGAACAGCTCGTCCTGGAAGCCATTTCCAAGCACAAGAAGAACACGATGAGGAGGGGAAGGCATGCCTAACCAACCTGATAAGCTTCTATAATGAAATGACCAGCCTGACAGATGAAGAGGGAGCAGTGGATATTGTCTTGATGGGCAAGGCCTTTGATGCTGTCCCTCATAAAAACCTTACAGACAATCTGTTGCCATCAGTGTCCATAAATACCTGAAGGGAGGGTGCAAAGTGAGTGGAGCTGGACTGCGCTCAGTGGTACCCAATGCCATGCCCAGGGACACTGGGCACAAGCTGGAGCCTAGGAGCACCCCCTGCTCAATGGAAGCACTGCTGTGCTGGGCAGGTGCTATCTCTGGCACAGGGACCAGGGAGGTGTGAGGTCTCCTTCTTGGGGATCTCCCCAAGCTCCTGGCTGTGGGGCTGGTCAACCTGCTCTGAGTGGCCCTGCTGAGGCAGGAGGGGACCAGAGGTGTCTCCAACTTTACCCATTTGGTGATTCTATGTGATTCTGTATGAAGCAGTCCTGTAACCTGAAGTCCTGAAGGCATTCATCTATCTTCTAACACAGTGGGAATTTAGATACCCAGATGATTTTCTGGTTAGTACAAGTTGAATCTCATCAACCTTGCTCTTTTCTTAATTGCTTGTCACCATGAGTTGGGATTCTGCTACTTCTCAAAAGTCATCTGCCACCCTGGCTGCTTTCTAGTGCTCTGAGGTCACGCACGAGGATCCTCCTCTGCCTTTATCACTGCCCAGGAACTCTCTTTGGTTATAATCTGTATCTGAGACGTGTGATATATCCTCGCCTCCATTATCCTCCTACCCGTGTTTCCCCCCAAAAAAGTATTCCTCTCCACAGTAATAGCCATTTCTATGTATTATCCCTCTGATGTCCCTTTTAAACCAATTAAATTGTGGTGTCATCCATGTATTTAGCATTCAAGTAGCCATCAGCTTGCATGAGCTATTTCACACCAGCCAAATTATGCTTCCATTTTTTTTAATTCTGGAGAGGTGTAAGTCTCTAAAGTGAGAGAACTGCTGTAATATTTGATCGCTCCAATAGATAGCAGCATTACACACATTTGAGTGAGCTTCATTGTGCTCTAAAGGCATTGCTCACAGTGGAAGATTGGAAGTAATTTCTACTATAGGATGACTTAAATGTTGAGCTTTGTTGCTCATTTGTTTTTGAAACAATATTTGACTGCATCAGAGTATGTTTACTTCCAAAACTGTTATTCCCCTGCTTGCTACGAATCAAAGCTAAACAAATATATGAGACCTACTATAATTGTTGCTGCCAGTATTTAAACTGCAGTAGGCTCAAGGTCAAGGTCCAGATTGTTCTGTACAGATGTACACAGGTATCACAAATCACAGGCTTGAGGTTCTGATCCTAAAAATATTTAAGTAAATTCAAACATGCAAAAGGACAGTGAAATTAGGTTCAAAAGGGAAAGGTTTAATCTGGAAGTGATTACTGCAATTCACATTGTATGCATGAATAAAAGCTGGCTTCAAAGAATGGGAAAATATATGTATTTATGTATATATACTACCTTCTAAGAGAAAGAGCAGCTGGTATGGATGGTTATAGCCCTCTATAATATATAAATATCCTGAAGTCCTATTTTCTGTGTGCTTGGAGTGGTTGAAGTGTAGCTCTTCACTGAAAAAGTGATAAAGATTCCTGGCGGGCATTACATTCAGAGTTCTCCACTGATTCCTCCCAAGGGTCCTACTTGAAAAGAGGTGTTTCCCAACAGCCAGCACTGCAAAGATCATTGAGGGCTCAGAGATTGAGCGGGGTATTTTCCTTCTGGCGCATCATTACTGATCATACGGCGGCTGCAGCCTGCGCTGTGCTGTCAGCATCAGCTCCAAAGTCCCCACAGGCTTTAGGGAATTCCTTTGATGCCACTTTCAGGTTGAAGTGCCTGGGACTTAGGGAGAGAACCAGCTGGGATGAACAGAGCGAACAACACAGAGAAAATTAAAATAGCACATAAAAGGAGAAGGCTTCCATACACATCTGAGCCCGATTTTCATCTTGCAGGTCCCTTCCCTTTCCACCTGGAGAAGACTCCTAGAAGAAAGGAGGAAGGACTTGTCCCAGCTAATGAGCAGCAGAAGGGCAGCCATGAGCCCCAGCAAGGAGTTGATGCCACACATTGCTCTGGTCCAGCCTAAGGACACAGAAGTGGACTCCACAAGTATTGTAACCCTCTTGGAGTTGATGTAGGGGCAGCAGGCCTGTGGAGATGGAGTTTGGGTCCCCTAACACTAGATGCCTGCATGAGACATCTAAACCTCAATGCATTGTTGCCTTTTCAAACGGATAAGAAGAACCAAAATAAGTCAACTCTCCCATTTTTCACTGTTCTCCATTGAAATGCCCCAACAACAAAGGAGATGTAAGAAGGGAGGGGAGAGGCTGCCAGGAGAAAAAAAAAAAAAGAAAGAAAGAAAAAAAGAAAGAGAAGTGGCAAAAAGAAGGAGGAAAGCAAGTAAAGAAATAAGATGTGAATCCTGGCTGTGCAACAGGTCATTTGTGAGGCAAATCAGCCTCTGCTGTGTGATAATAGCCTGAGGCCAGGCTGAAATGCTTATTGAGCGAGTCCTGGGAGAGGTGTGATGGAAGCACTGGGGACAAGGAGTGCCTGGAGACCTTAAAACAAAAAGACAGGTTTGATTTAGGACAATGATTGGAGAGAACACGCGGATTAGGGGTGAGCTCTGGTATAAAGCTGCATTAGCGGAGCAGAGAAGCCACCCATCAAGCGCTAGGCGGGGAGCAGGAGATTAACAACGTCTGACCCATGGAGCAAAAGATGTCAGAACGAGTGCCTGCAGCCAGGAGACGAGGGGTTCAAAGAACAGCCACTGGGGCAGGCGAAGAGCAGAAAAAGGCTCGAGGCAAGGGTGATGCTGCTGGGAATGCTGCCAGTGAAGAGTTCAGCAGCAGTGTGCCTGGCAGGAAAGGATCGAGGTAGTGTGGGCAAAGGAGGCAGCAAAACTCCAGATATTTTTCTTTCTATTCCATAAATTCATTGTTTTCCTAATTATCGCCACTGTGGTTATTTCATCACCTTGGATTTTATGGGATGCGAGACTGAAGTCTTGTTGTAGGTAGTTTGTTATTCGAGGAAAGAAAGGAGGTAGGCAGCAGATGAGCGAGGCTATAGTTTTGAGAGGAGGAAACTGAGGCAGGAGCATGGTGTAAAAGTCAAGGAGCTAACAGACTGCATTTCTTGTGGAGGCATTTTAAAATATAAAGGGTTGCTAAAGAGCTGAGCGATACTGAGAGATTAAATTTACATCAATGTACAAAGGGTGAAGGTTTTTTTGTTATGACTTGAGTTTTGGTGATCAGAATTCCTGGGCCATACTGAGTGTGGGTTGGAAGCATAACTATGAACTGTGATTATGGTAGAGTGAGGCCAGGCACCAGAGGGTCTCAAATGGATCGGTCCAAAGAAGGAAGATGGGAAGTCGAAGATCTGGAGTCAGCAGAACCCAAGGGCAAGGGCAAGACCAAGGCCAGGTGTGGTTAAGAGGATCCCTAGGACATGAGCCACAGCTCAGGGCTTAGGAACAGCCAAAAAATAGGCCATAGAATCAGAAAGGTTGAAAAAGACCTGCAAGATCATCAAGTCCTGCTGCCATCCCACCCCCATCATGCCCACTAACCACATCTCTCAGAGACACATCTCCACCATTCTTGAACACCTCCAGAGACAGCGACTTCACCACCACCTTGGGCAGCCTCTGTCTCTGCATCACCACTCTTTCTGAAAAAAAATTGTTCCTAATATCCAACCTGAACCTCCCCTGCCACAATTTGAGGCCGCTACTTCGCATCCTATCACCTATCCTGACACCCACCCCCACCTCACCACAACCTCCTTTTAGGAGCTGTAGGAGCAATGAGGTCTCCCCTGAGCTCCTCTTCTTCAGACTGACCCATCCCAGCTCCCTCAGCTGCTCTCCATATGATCCTTCACCACCTTCATTGCCCTAAAGAGAGGAAGGATCAGAAACCACTAAATAACTGGCTGACCAGACAGGAGATGAGACTTAAGCTGGAAATCAAGATGTCGAGCAGAACTGCACAACCCTGAGTGAATATTCAGTGCAGTTTAAAAGTGCAGATTTGATGGTAGGAAGAGAGGTCTGGCTTGGAGGTTTGTAACTAGTGTAGAGCTCAGAATGGAAATTCTGAGAGATGTCATGAAACAGCCTTTGAATCACTTAACACTGTAATGAGAGAAGGACATTAATGGAGACAAGGAACCATGGCTGGGTTGCCTTGACTGCAGCTCCTGGGAAAACACTGCAGTTCTTATCTAAGCAGTTCATTATTTGGCCACTGGAGGATAACAGAGTGGTGGAAGCCCACCTACACAGCTTGCTGGGTACAATCCTCAACAAACAAACCTCACAGTTACCTCTGACCAGGAATCTGGCCTTGGTGACTAAGGTTGAAAGATTTTTCATCTACTCAAGAGCCACAGATGCATGACCCTCATCTCAGCACTGCAACAAAAGGAAGCCCATGTTGAGTATTCTTGGGGGTTGGGGGAGAGAGGGGAGAAGTCTTAGAAAGACTTTTAGCACCATCCCACATGCAGATCTACGCTCCAGACAGCATACCCATAGCACTGAAGCACGCTGAGTCTAGTCAGTGCTTTGTGAACCACCTGGTGTGGGACAGACCATCTGTTGGTGTACCATGCACAGAAGGGCTGCAAGCAGCGTGGAAGGCAGGATCAGAATCCAAGAGATCACAGTGAAGAGGCGGAATATCCTGAAAAAGATGAGTTAACAGGCAGTAGGGGAAAGCGGACTCCAAGCAGAGAGACTGGGAATAACGAACACTGGGAGGGAAATGAAGAAGGAGGAGAGAGTAGAGCTAAAAGATAACTAGTTAAATGAGACACTGCAGTAAAACGATGATTCAAAAAGACCTGCTTCTTTCTGGACCACACTATCTGTGACAAAAGGGGATAACTGCTCCTTGTCTTAGGGTTGGAAAAGACATCGCAGTAGCACCATGCTCATATCTGCCACTGCACCTCACATGACTTAGGTATGGTATGGAGATGAAGTACAGAAGAGGAATAGAGCTTGCTAAGGGGTGGTGGGATTGTCTTTCTTGATGGGCAGTCGTGTCACAGACTGACCTAGCCACAGAATGGGGGGAGGAGCTCATGGCTTCCCAGAGCTTCTCCAGCTGATGCACTTCTCCGTGTCTCTTCCTGCATGAATTAACCTATGAAACCCTCTCAGAACTCATCTTTTCCTCAGGTCCAGTGCAATATCTTATCCACAGAACGGATCCTGTAATATTTACTCTTTTGTAAAGTGCAGTTTACTCCTCCGCAAATTAAACTGTCCCATTTGATCCTATGAGACGCTTGCTTTGTTCAAAATGAAACAGGAAAGGAAAAATAAAGGATTTCCTGCAGACACCCATTCAGATTTCAAAATGAGTTCCCTTCCACCATCATTGTGCTCATTGGAACAGGTTGCCCAAGGAGGCTGTGGATGCCCCATCCCTGCAGGCATTCAAGGCCAGGCTGGATGTGGCTCTGGGCAGCCTGGGCTGCTGGTTGGCGACTCTGCACATAGCAGGGGGTTGAAACCAGATGATCATTGTGGTCCTTTTCAACCCAGGCCATTCTGTGATTCTATGATTCATTTTCTGAGGAGCAGCTAGGAGGCAAATTTCCTTTGCATGAGCCATTGGTGGCCAGCTGTGCTCAAGTGTCATTTAGCACACACGTGCAATAAGAAGCAAATCATACTTTTGTATATAGCAGAATCACTCCTCTGGTCAAGAAGGAAGAAAAGGGCTGGGTGCAGAGCACATAAGCCACACCAATGGCTCAGATCAAGTTTAAATCTAGTAGCAGGAAATGGGGTTAGCAGTGGGGAAAAAAACAACCCAAAAAACAACAAATAGATGTGCAACAGTTTTTAAAGTGATTTAATGTGTCTGGTTTGCAGCCCGTTTTACTCATTAGCCATCACTGTCTGTGATGTTCTCCTGGCAGGACTGAGGTTACTTCTGAAGGTTTCAGAACTGACATTGCTCACAGTCTCAGCAGGGCTCAGCTTTGTAAACACAGCAAATTAGATTTAGGGCTTTTGAACAGAAACAGAGAGGGAAACCCACAAGGACATTGCTCACTTTCCAAAGCATGGCTTTGCTTTCAAGACTGACCCAGTACTGTCATTTCAGGGCTGTTTGAGTAACCACTGGAAAATAAAAGAGCACTAAAAATAGCCAACATTGGATCATTAGCTCTTTAATTGCATGTTGGTTTTCCTTTCTCTCATTTACACGTTCTACGTTGTCCTGTGATCTCAGCCCCGACATTGACATTGGGGAGTGCCAGGAACTGCCTTGGCCTGATGAACACCAGGGTGATTTACTGCCAGTTCTCCATGGGATCTTTTTATCCTTCTCTTTTCTAACTCTGGGAGAGTGGGATCCTCCCATGAAGCCAGTGGTGAGAGAAGAGGAAAGGAAAACAGAATGTGGGGAGAGCAGTGACCATAGCAGCCTTTGAAGTGCTCAGAGCTTGTCCTGGTACATGATATCCAGGTGCATCTTTATCTATTGAAGAAGCAATTATGAGTCCAGCTAAACAGACATTCACATAGCTTAGGTGAAAGCAATGTCTGTGCTTACAGGGAAAAATCTACTTTTAAACCCTATTCTACAGCTCCATGAAAGGAGGTTGTAGTGAGGTAGGGGTCAGCTTCTGCTCCCAGGTAACATCAATTGGAGGAGATATAATGGCTTTAAGTTGTGCCAGGGGAAGTTCAGTTCGTATATTAGGAAAAACTCCTTCTCATAAAGACCAGCAGTGCATTGACACAGGCTGCCCAGGGAGGTGGTGGGGTCACCGTCCCCAGAGGCATTCAAGAACCATGGAGATGTGTCACTGAGGAACATGGTCAGTGGGTATGGTGGGGGTGAGCTGGGGTTGGACTTGAGGATCTTAGAGGTCTTTTCCAACCTGAATGATTCTATGAACAACTGGGACTGAATTCTTAGCATACTCTAAGTGAGTAGGTTTGGGATGAAGGACACGAGGGTGACCATCCGGACTGGGCAAGGCAAGTTATGTGCCAAGTTCTTCCCTGCATGGGGACTCTCATCGTTCCTACTTGGGCCGCTCACTGGAGATGTCTGAATCCAGACCCCTGCCAACCTACTGGCTTTTCTGTTTGCACTGCTGTCCCTGGAGCCTCCTGTGTGGCACCAGTTCCTCATATCACAACTACTGTGTGGTGGTACTCAGCACTGTGGCAGGATGCAGGCATTGAAGGGCACTTTGTAGAATGGCAGGTCCACCATACACCATTACACACAAGTGCTACTTTGATTTCATGAAGCCTTTAAAGTTATGATTATAGCAAACAGAGAGATGTGCAAAGTGAAAAGGTCATTCTAGAGTTACTCTGTGTCTCATGCTTTTTCCTGCCCTGTTGACCACTGTTTCAGGTAACGTGCTGTGCTGAGAGGACCTTTGATTTGAGTTAAAGCAGACCTTCTTCTTTTCAGTTGTTACCAAATGCAGTTTAATGGTACTTCTAGTGGAGCCCAAAGACAATAAACCAGCTAGTTTTTGAACACCACCAACTTCTTACTTCCCACATGCTCCTTGTAAAACAGGAGCTGTGCTGGCACTTTCGTTCGGTCATCATAGAGTTGGATACATAGGAAGAGTATCACGGCATGCTTATACCACAGAGAAATTCAAATCCACATCTAACGCAAATGGCAGCACTAATAGTGCTTGTAAATATCATTGCTTACTTAGCATTCTTGGAAGCACTTGGACAAGTGCTGTGCTTGAAAGGAAAATCTGTGCTTTAACTCAGCGCTCAGGCCCCAGCTTGTTCTATGGAGAATGAGAGAGAGAGAGACTTACAAGCAGGTAACATTCACATGCACACACGTGATTGGGTGTTTTATTAAGTTTTAAGGAATTTGGAGAAATAACACCTCTAAAAAGCCCTTGTTCATTGTCCCAGTGTACCCAGCAAGCAGGGGCTGCCAAAGGTGAGGAAATGAACAGTGCCACCTAAGCCAGCCCTGACATTTCCTAGACTCCTCATCTTCCCACAGCAATATCTCTAAGCCACTGTTAGGCCAGGTACCGTATAGACACAATGATCTTCAATTAAATATTGTTATCATGGTCTGGCAATATTCACTATTAAGATGTAGATGCTGGCATCTGATTGCATGGTTTCAAATGAGACCAACTGGGTTTCCAGACATGATTTCATCCCAAGACAATGGCCTCAATTCCTCTGAAAGAAGCTATCTCCAAATCTTCCTATCAAACTGGTCTAGAAACCATTAAACCTTGGGCTAGGCAGAGACATTTGCTACCTACCTTGTGCTTTATGTGCTGGGAGAAGTTCTGCAGGCAGAGGTGGCACAGCACAATCGTAGTCATGTTAGAGACTGAGATGAAGTTGTCCTCTCCAGAAGTTGTTGCTCAGTAGCAAGCCAGAGAAAAATATTGAGGAAAGTTAAAATTGGGCATATTGATGAAAGGTAACAGGGAGATTATTTTGTTAGAAGGATAACCTGGGGTGGGTATTGGGAAGAAAGACAGCCAGGTAAAGCACTTTCTTCATCGTGCCTCCACTCTGTTAGGCAAACACATTTATTGCTCCTTCCTTTCCCTCTCCCTTCTCATCCACAGAGGTGTCCTGGCTATTTTATCTCAGCTCTTCTGATTGATGTTTGTTGGCTCTCAACCCACACTGCAGCCCATGTTGTGGCACATGGGCTGCTGTCTCTCTGGTCCTAGGGTCAGCAGTGTGAATTTGGCTATAAGAAGGGAACCAGCCATCTCCCTCCTGCTAGAAGCATTCTGAACAGTGAGTGAGATGCTGTACAGGGAATGTGGAGGGACTGAGGTAGGGAGGGGAGTCATGGGTGCAGGTGTGTCCAACTTGATCTTTTTGAGCAGATGACCAGGCTGCAAGACCGGGTCACCACACAGAGATGTATTCAGCAGTCGGAGAGAGAGATTGATGCCACAGGCAAACAGACATCCCTGGATTGTGTCCCAGCCAGGGAAGGAAGATTTTCCCTCCTGGGAGAGGATAAACACATGCAGGGTGAGGGAGACTGAACCTTTGTCTCTGCTTGGGGCAAAAGGAGATGACTCCCCTTTGTTCCTGAAGTCTCACTAGCCAATAGATTTCAAGCTCTGGTGTGGAAGAGAGAATCATAGAATCATAGAATCATTAAGGTTGGAAAAGACCTTTAAGATCATCCAGTCCAACCATCCACCTACCATCAATATTTCCCCACTAAACCATGTCCTTTAGTACAACATCTAAACATTTCTTGAACATCTCCAGGGACGGTGACTCCACCACTTACCTGTGCAGCCCATTCCAGTGTCCAACCGTTCTTTCAGAGAAGAAATTTTTTCCTAATATCCAACCTGAACCTCCCCTAACTCAGCTTGAGGCCATTCCTTCTCTTCCTATCACTAGTTATGCAGGAGTACAGGCCGACCCCCTACCACATCACAACCTCCTTTCAGGGAATTGTAGAGAGCTATAATATCTCCCCTGAAGGTATGGATGACTGGCTCTGTAGGTGGTGTCATGACGAAGGCTTTGGCTTGCACAATCTCAGACACACCTTCGACAGACCAGGAATGCTGATGTTGGATGGGACACAACTGACCAGGGTGGGCAAGAATATACTGGGCAGCACACTGGTGGGGCTCATCAACAGGGCTTTAAACTAGAGCTGATGGGGGAAGGGGATGTACTGCTGAGTGACAGAGAGCTCTATGTCCAGGAGGAGGCTGGAGATGAGTGATGTCCCCCAGAGGTCTGTCTTGGGACTGGTACTCTTTAACATCTTTATCAGTGACATTAATGATGGAATCAAGTGCACCCGCAGCAAGTTTGCTGATGACACCGAGTGGTGCCATTGGTAGGAATAGATGCCATTCAGAGGGATCTTGATAAACTTGAAAGGAGGACCCATGTGAACATAATGAGGTTCAACAAAGCAAAGTGCAAGGTTTTGTACTTGGGTGGGGGCAATCAATATACAGACTGGGAGAAGAGCTCCTGAGAGTAGCCCTGTTGAGATGGATTTAGTGATACTGGTTAGATTCAGTGTTAACAGGAGCCAGCAGTGTGCATTTGCAGCCCTGAAGGCCAACAGTACCCTGGGCTGCATCAGAAGAGGAGAGTCCAGCAGGGCGAGGGAAGGGACTGTCCCTCTCTGCTCTGCCCTCTTGAAGCCCAATCTGGAGTACTGCATCCAGGTCTGGGGGCTCCAACACAGGAAAGATGTTGAGCTTTTGAAGAGGTTCCAGAGGAGGGCCACGAGAATGATCAGAGGACTGGAGAACTTGCTTTATGAAAACAGGCTGAAAGAGCTGGGCTTGTTCAGTCTGGAGAAGAGAAGGTTGCAGGGAGACCTCATTACAGCCTTCTGGTATTTAAAGGGACATTATAAACAGGAGGGAAATTAAATTTTTACACAGGTAGATAGTGATAGAACAAGAGGGAATGGTTTTAAACTACAGGAGGGAAGATTTAGAATAGATGTCAGGGAGAAGTTTTTCACTGGGAGGGTTTTCTTTACAAACCAATGAGTTGAGGGGTCAGATATCCTTAAGTGGGCTGAACAAATGCTTGGGCTCATCAGGGGGTTGGGAGAGGGACTCAACAAAAGGCACAGACTGAAGCTGAGAAGTGGGAAAGGAGAAGGCAAAGGAGAAGGCACATCTCTCTAGCAGCAGTATAGAGAAGTCCTTCCACTGTGCAGTGGGCCTGTGGGCCTTTCAGGTCAGGCGTGGAGGAGCAGGAGGTGCCTAAGGAGATGAGTGAAGAAAAGCTGGAGACAGTCAGTCCTTATGTAGGGAATGAGTGAGTGGGGGTGAGCAAGGAGAGGGACCAGCCCTCAGACCCTGTGTCAGTAGGTTCACCTGGGAGGGCCAACATGGAGACACACCACTGCCAGAGGATGCGGCCTGCTTCCCCAGCAGCTTTGCACGCAGGGGACACGATGTGGTTGGGCCATCCCCTATCTGGAGGCCACACGGGGATATCACAGAGCCCACAGTCAGCAGCAAACAATCAGATCTGCACATGCATAGTAGTTTATTCTAAACCTGGACTTCCTTCTACCCTCTCAGACTGTCTCATCTCAACATCTAACCCTGTGCCCATTTGATTTTTCCTGTGCGCTCTGCTGAAGACAAATTCTGGTTCAAAAAGAACCTTAGGATTCCCAGGACCCGAGATGTTGCAGATCTGCTTTTGATTTAACAGGCTCTGTGTCCAGAAGCTTTTCCAGGGTGAAGTAGAAAGGAAAGAACAAAAAAGACACAGCACACTGCAAACGTGTTATTAAAATGAACTGTTTATATTATCTCAGTTGAGTCAATACATTATAATGTATTAAAATGGAAAGGTACAAAATTGAAATAAATACTTTCTGATTCATGTATAAATCTTTTGTCAAGATGACATTTTGTTTTTTGTTTTTTGTTTTTTTTTTTTTCATCAGTACATGTTTCAATAAAACATTTAAAATGACATTTAAAGTATCATTTAAAACATGGTTCATGGAAGAAAAGGTTGAAATCAAACAACTTTTGGCTTGTTTTGGCATGAGATCTTGACACAATCTGGGTTCCCCAAAACCACGTAAATGGTGGTAAAATATAAATGCTCGAACTTATTTAAAAAAATAAACAGGCTTTACAAAACCCTCTGATCCTTGACTTAGCCACTTTTCTGTATAGTCTGCACTTACGATATATACATTCATTATTGTCCAAGGGAAGACAGCCACTGACTTTCATTTAAAGAGCTTGGTGGAGAGGCCTAACAAACATTATGCAGCTGACTACAATTAACACGGTTTAAAAAATTCCTGACAGTGCAAAAAACAGCTCGGAAACCAAAGTGTACAAATGGGACGGGGAAGAGGCAAGTGCACGAGTCCAGATCTGAAGCAAAGTGTTTGGGGCGTGTTGGCCAGCTCTAACAAAGGACATTTGCGGGTATAATCCACCTTGTCAGCTACCCCAGCAAAGGTCCGCACCTAACACAGAACTCCTGGACCTGTTTGCTGGCATAAATCATTATTTCAGGCTCCCCTTTGTATCCTAGGGGTTTTTGCAGGGAAGTCGCATCTTGGCACTCGGGGGCCTTCTGCAGAGATGTCGTCGTCATTTGCGCTGAATACAGAGCTGCACAGAGCAAAACTCTGCGGTGAGAGCCTGGCCTGAGAGTAGGGGACGATGTCTCAATGTGAAATTGCAGAGCAGAAAGGGAGGAGGGGATGTGAATGTGGGCTCGGGACCTCTGAGAAGAGGCCATAGGGAATTTACTCCCGAGCAGCGGATTTTATCAGGATCATGGAGCAGGCTTGTTTGTGTGCTTTAGTTTCAACAGTGTGCTTATTTCTTCTTTGTTGCCATAGCCGTGGGCTGTTATGGTCCCTCTAACCTCTCCTGTGTGCTTATCATCCTGGGGCAATGGATAGGCTGCTGTGTGGGGCAGGACGTGGGAGCGTGGATGATGGTGGCTTTTCCCAAAGCTCAATATTCCAGGAACAACTCAAGTTTCACCAAAAAGAGGAAAATAAATGCAGTTATATGAAAAATAAAATGAACGAGAGCCTTCCTCCCAATCTCTAGATAAAGCTCAATGCCTGGAGCAGCTCCTGTGGGTGTATTGCTGCCAACAAGTTAAACGGCACAATCAGAAGAGTGGCTCTTCTTTGTTTGATGGTTTGAAAGGCTGGAGAAGACTCTATCACCTCAGAAAGGAAGAATAGCCCCACGTTAGCTCAGTGGAAGGGCAGGTGGGATCCAAGACAGTGCCAGCTTTTCTTGATGCTCTGTAGGCTCACTGGGATCAAGTTGCGTTGTGTTCCTGGTCATTCCCATCTAAGTGGAATGACTTGTGATGCTCCATACAGTGCTGCAGGCATAGGGCTCCCACACTAAAGCCAGTCCCACTTGCAAGAGGGAAAAGGTTGTAAAGTTTGTGCCATGTAGGATAAAGGGTCAAGGGGATGTGATTTGTTTTGAAGACTTGTTTTCATCTTCCTCAAGAAATCAGCATGTCACCATTAAAACATCTTAGAACATGCAAGTTTCAAGATGTTACTTCTTGAAATATACCACAGCCATGGGGAAATGAAGGATGTGACTTGAGGCTCTTTGATATCTTTAATACCTTCATTCCAGCTTTTTCACTAATCATTTCAAAATGCAGGATAATTAATTAAAAAAAAAAAGTAGGATACAAACTGTTTTCATCAGTATATGCATCGTTTTGCCTATTTTTGTTTTCTGTTTGCTGATAGCCTTGATGTTTCCACGTCAAACTCACCAAAATTCTTAAGGGATGGACCCACTCTTTCCTATTCAGCCTCATGAGCGCAGAAAACATGATTCATCCCAGCTAAAGCTTTCTCTGTCTGTATTGTAGAGTTTACAGCACAGTTTTCAGAGGCATAGGCAGCAGAAATTCTCTGAGTGCTGCTTTCCAGTAAAGGGGACCCCTTCCAAGTTGTTCCAAGAAGGTCCCTGTACCTGCGTGGATGAAAGGAGGCAACTCATCCTGCTGCTTTCCCTTAACCAGATATACGTGGTGCACAAGAGGGATTACCGTGAGCTCCTTTTCCTTCTCTGGGAGGATTATGTGCACATTTATTTATTTATTTTTTTACCTTCTTGTAGCCCAATCCAATCTTCTGTCAGCATCCAAAAGGTCGTCTCAACAAGTCCTTTCTTGAAGGAGGCAGCAGAAATTCCTGTACTTGGGCAGAATGGCTTTCATTCTGTTTGCCATCCATTGTGGTTAAGACAGAGTTGGGGACGGAATAGCATCTGCTGACTATGGGGTAAGGTAGGAAAGTGACATTTTTCTCTCTTCCTCTGCCAGTTGCTGGGAATAATATCATGAATCATTCATGCTAGAACCTAAATCCTTTGACTGAAGTATGTATGGTCAAGCAGAGTTGTCTCCGTGCATCAAGGTACTAAACTCCTAGCAGAGCAAAGAAATTATTTGTAAATGAGTTTTCTCTGCTCACCCTTACAAATATCAACCACCTGCACATTGCCATGGTGCTGTAGGACAGCCTGAACTGTGTTATGAAAAGTATTGGCAATCTAACATACAGCCCAAATGTGCACTTGCATGATTTTCAGTGTCTCCCATGAGATTCTACAATCCAGAAAGTGTTTGTAGCAGCAAACAGATTAATTATGGGGTTGTTGGAAGACTGGGACAGCAGGGCAATAAACCTTCCAACTGTGTGATTTTCAGCCAATGAAGGAATAAGAAGAGCGAGCAGAACTTCTCCTATCATGCTGATCTCCTCCATGTGCCATGTCCAGCTTTGCCTTTGTGGAGGTTTTGCAAACGGCCCAAACCTTGACAATAGAGAAAAGCAAGGAATAAAACTTGTGTCATGGGTTACTTCTGCCAACACTGATGGTTTAGGAAAATATTTGATCATGGAATGCCAATGAGATACTGAATGAACCAGATCATTTCTCCTCCACCTTCCAGACAAGGATCTCAAGAACAGAGCCTCACAACACCCCTGTGAGGTAGATATTATTATACCTGGGTGGGTAAACAGAGGCACACATAGAAGAAGCAGAGAGCAAGCGAAAGGAAAAGCTAAGATGAGAATCCTGGGATCCTCAACACCAGACTCCTGCTCTGAGTAGCATTTCCTCTGCGATAAAGAAGACACGTGACGTCTGCTGGAAGGTGAGAAAGAGTGACTGATGAGCTCATGAGACAGCAGAAAGAATGAACATCCATTTTCCTAGTTTAAGTTTGGCTTGTTAAAGGTCAAAGGAAGACATTGAACATGACGGCAAGGAACGAGATTATCCAGAAGAGGTCAGAATTGTCAGAAACCAAGTCAAAGAACATGAACAAAAGCACAACAGAAAGAGCTCCAAACGGGTATCCTTGGGGTGTCCCTCAAATCAGCATGGAAATTCTGATGGAGAGACCAACGGGATTCGGTTTTGCAGATCCAAGTGGTTTCCAGTGAAGCTACTCCTCAGCTCATAAGGAAGAAGGAGAGTAAAAGAGAAAAAAAGAAAAAGAGAGATGGGAGAGGGAGGAAGGGAAAGGGGCAGAGAAAAAGAGGAAAGAGGTGGGGAGAAGGAAGGGAGGAAGGAAGGAAGGGCAGAAAGAAAAAAAAAAAGGAAGAGAGAAAGGAAAAGGAAAAAAAAACACACTTAGAGCCATACAGTTTTCCCCTTTTGCAACCTGCCTTTGCTTGTAAAGAGGCAAAAGGGGGATTTTCCCTTCCAAAATTCTGCAAAGTGTCCCTAGGCAGAGAGAATACAGGGCAGACTGTCTGATGCAGAAGGTTTTGGGAGATAGCACCTGGCACAAGGTTTGCTACAATAAGTTGGTTATTCTTTATTGCGTTGGATATAAAACAGTCTTGTAAAGTCCTGCATAAAACCATAGCTCTGACCTGCAAAGTCTCAGCCTTGCCTGGGCTTTGTGGAATAATCTCAGGGCATAAGGTTTGGGTTTTACTTTTGTTGTTGTTGTTGTTCATTTAGTTTTGTTTTGTTTTTATCTTTACTTGGTTTCAAGGATGGAAATTAAAGTTATTTATGGGTCTGTCTATACAGAGAGATGTATCCAATGTATTGCTGATGAGGCTAGAGGATGAGCAAAACACATTACTCAGCTTTGTAAACCACTGCAATGCTTTTGAAGGTAGTTTTTGTCTAACCCCAGAACACGCTCCCATTGAGCAGAGCAAAGCTTGGTGGCAATGAGGAGATGCGGATCTCTCTGACAGCTGGTGGAGAGCTGTGCCATGCCCTTGGCTGGCGTGTCAGAATGGCTCCAGTTATTGCAGTAGGATACTGATAATTTACACCAGCTGTATGCATAATTGCTCAAATTAAAACATTTGCATGCTAGCTGTGAGACAGGGGAGAGAAATTGACCACTGGAGGCAGTCTGTGGAATGCTGCTCAAAAATCTAGCTTTCCCCAGTGCACGTAGAGCCAAGAAGAGGCAAACAGATGTGAGGTGAGGTGACACCATATGAACATTCTTCCAAGACATAAGCTGACTTCCAACAACCAAGGTCTTTCCTTACAGGGAACAGACCCTTTTTCCAGTCATGTTGAAGACAGAGAAGGTCAGCTTTGCAGAAGCAAAATCCTAATGGCTAGAAAAGGCCCTTTCAAGGAACTGACTACTGATGTCCTCTATCAGAGGATGCTCCACATACATCCTCGAGGGATCTGAAGTAACAGAACTTGCAGTCTTAGAAAGCAAAACTTGATTTCAGCAGGAAATTTTCTATGTAAAGACACAGGACTCTGCACTGATTGGATCCTTGAAGACAAAAAAATCCATTGAGCACCATGCCACGAAACATCCACCAGGTGATTTCCTCCTCACCAGAGAATGGCGATTGGGCACTGGTTTTACTGCAGAAACCCTTGGGTATGGAGCAAAGTAAAAGAGAAGCAGATCACTTCTGCTTGCTGAGCTGGGGAGATGCCCACCACAAGCAGCTTTACATGGATGGAACTGATCCTGCAACAAATCTCAGGATCTGTCTTCACTGTTGAGGCCACATCCATTGTGTTGGATGATGTGGCTGCAGGACAGGACATGTAACTGCACGCCAGGTGAGGATTCCTGACAGTGTCTAAGTCAGGCTGGTTGTTTATTTCCAGATGAAAACCGGTTAGACCATCAGGCAGCAAAATCAGAGTGCAGACATGGTTTAAAAGAAGTGGTAGAGATCAGAGAAGATTGAGAGAAAATAATTCGGCCCATAGCTTTGCATAAAGGAGGAAAGAGAAGGCTGGAGTTGCCCTGTTTCTGGAGCAGAGAGAAAGATTCTTGTTCCCTATTCTCCTGCACAAAAGGACTACTTTATAAGCTCTTAGGAAAGAAAAGGCTGGTGAAAGCAAAGTGCAGATGTTTAATTTACCTGGATATCTCACTGCCCAGCCCTGTAAGGATGGACAAAATGAGAGGAACTGCTCAGAAAGGGAAAAAGCAACGAGTCAAATTGCTCTTGATGCTGACTTCACTGGGATTTGGACATGTTATACTTTGCTAGGTTCCCCCAAGGTGCAACCCACACTTCTTGCACCAGATGATCGCATTGTGATGATGCCACGAGCAGATACGGAGTGAGGTCACCCCAGAGGTGGCTGTGATAACAGTGCTCTGCCATGGATAGACAGCATGAGTCACATCGTGTCCTGCTGGAAAAGCCCTTTGAGACTCTCTGGCTTGAAGAGCACTAAGAAAACTGGTAGCTCTATGTATCTACAGTTAGCACTCCGTTACCCTGGGGGAAGGCCACTGGAGGTTTGTCAGGTATTAGAAACACAAACGTCTCCGCATTGACCTGTGCAGGGAGGTCAGTCCCAGGAGCTGTTCATGGGCACTGCAGCTTTGATGGTGTCACTTGGAAACGTTCCCTTTCTGGCAGTTCAGCAGAAGCAAAACCTGGAGCAAACTAACGAGAAGTCAAGTGAAATGGAACCACGTCCTTTGCTTGTATGCTTCCCACACCTGCAGGGCTGGGCTCCAAATGAGCTCTGGAACACGGTGGGTTTGTGCTTCTGGAAGTAGGGAGCTTATTGCTGAATAGCTTCATTATGTTCCTCATGGGATGATCGTCCCCACTTCACTGCTGTTGTTTCAGCGATGCTGCTAAAAGCCATAATCATCCAATGGAGAGCTGGGAGAAACCCCAGGGAGCCTGCTGTGATCCTGATAAAACACATGCTGCCAAGAGGAAAAACCCAACTTTCACTCGCTATGGAGGGACCAAATCCTGCTCTTGTAGCCCACCATTATCCGAGACCACCGGACCTGATGTTGATGTTCTGGTGTAGGACAGGAGCCGGGCCCTCGGCTCAACCTTGTCCCAGGGTCCGGCAGCCCAGCCGTGAGCATCTCCCCACTGGCAAGAGAGATCCCAATGGAAAGTCAAACCTGGACTTCAGAGCAAATTAAATGGAATGCAACTGAATCACAACCGTGATGCAAAACATCATTTTGCCAGACGAAACGCAGTTTCCACAACCTGGTTTTAAGGAACAGTATTACATATAGATAGATACACTATGCTAGATCTTGAGAAAAAAATAAATAAATATGCTAAATAAACTAAGACATACAGTATAGGGGATATTCTGATCAACAAACCAATCACCATTAGAATCAAAAAGTAAACCAGCCTTTCACTTAGGACCCTAACAACATTTCTCAATGCACTAAGTACATTTTAAACCATGCAAGTTTACACAAACATCTTAACTAGGTTTTTTTTTGTTTTTTTTTTTTTTGTTTTTTTACTTTTTAAAACACCAACATTATGCATTTCTTTGTTAATTATATTGGTTAAAGTTGCAGCTGTTTGCTGCCAAATATCAGATACATCATATACATATTTTTATACAGAATCTGGACAACACAACATTACACAGCCTAAAGAGAGAAAAAAAGATTATTTGTTCCTTTGTTTGTTTGTTTTCTTTTTTCTTTTGTAAAAAATATGAAGTGATGATAGGAAGGAGGGAGAAGGTGTGGGAAATCTACCAAATTAAAGGATTATATCAAAATAATTCCCAAATCACAGTACAACAAGGAAAAAAAATGGTTCAAACTCAGCTCCACATGTAAGGTTCTCTTAGCTAGGAAACAAGACTTTTACACACAGAATGTATCAGTATTTAAAAATAGAAAGGATTGCAAGACCATGCTGTCTGATTCCAAATACATCTTATTTTAAAAAATTAAAAACAAAAACAAATCAATCAACAAACGTAGAGATTGCAAAGTTATCTTGTTGGTTGGGATTTCCTACCTACTGGCAACGCATTGCTGTGTAATGGAGCTGGACAGCCAAGGCGGCCACAGCAACGCCGGCATAAAGGAACGGCTCGGACGTCGCTCCCTGGTTCTCTTGGTCGGACACTCGGAGCAGCAGGGACTGCTGAGGGGATCTGACACCATCGGAAGGGCTTGGGGTCTTGGCTTTTCCTCCTACTCATCTTGGTTGAGTGTATCTTTCTGATAAGAGCTTGGGGTGACCTACATGGTTCCCATGGCCGTACCCTGCCCATCCACATCCTGTAGCAATGCGTGTGTTTTGTGAGACAGAAAGGAAACAGAACCTGGGAACTAACTGTGGAGGATGCTGTTGTGGATATGGTAAGTATACAAAAATGCTAAAATTTCAGATATAATCAAAGATACAAAATCATTCTGACAAGTTTTTTTTTTTTGTAGTTTTTTCTTTTTTTTTTTGATTGTTTGTTTTTAATAGCAACCATTACAGTGCAAGGTTTTAAAAGTTATTATTACAGTAAAAGGTGTGTATCTGGTTTTACAGTAACTGAATCACTGATTTTTGTTATGTATAGTAGGTCCCTGATGTAAAGTGTATGCACCAGTTTGAGAGAAAACCCCGCACAATAACGGCTCTTTAGCTTTAAGTACATTTTTTTCTTTAAACAGATACAAAAGAACACATCAATTTCACAATTTCACAAGCACGTACTTTTGTCTTAATAAAAGCATGAAACATTTGTCGAAATCCCGACAATTCAAACATAAAAGCCATTGGATGAGGGACATGACTGTGTGTTTGAG
Organism: Bambusicola thoracicus; assembly: GCA_002909625.1. Classification (NCBI taxonomy): domain Eukaryota; kingdom Metazoa; phylum Chordata; class Aves; order Galliformes; family Phasianidae; genus Bambusicola; species Bambusicola thoracicus. The sequence goes on along the minus strand of PPHD01003511.1, from coordinate 8,627 downwards.
TCACGGCATTCTGTGACCCCACTGAGCTCCGGGGGCTCACAGGGGTTGGGCTCTCACCCCGCTGCCTCTGCCCAGGCAGACCGCTGTTCCACCTCCCACAGCTGGGATCTGAGGTTGTGCATTTAAAGGTGATGTTAGAATTGATCTACGTTTTGTTTGGACAGGTTCCCTGCAGCAGGATCATCCGTGCTGGCCCCATGATTTCAAGCCACAGATATATTTGGAAGGGGCTTTTTCCTTCAAGTAATTTTAAGGTGAGATGCAAATGTCTGCAGCCCTGGCGGAATCCCACTATGAGGGACTAGCTCAAGGAAGATGCTCTACTCCTACCCCTCCTACCACAATGGAGGCAACTCAGGACATCACAGGGCAAAACCAAGCTCAACACGTTAATTCAGTGGTGATTACCCAGAATTACACCAGCGCAACAGACTGCCCTGTCCTCATGGGTTGGATACAAGCAACTGAGGTCCCACAGATTCCACTCTAAAAGGAGAAGAAAACGTCCCAGCACTTGGAGAAGAATCCTCACTGTAGTTCACTGCCATTGTATAACTTCCCTGTCCACACGCATTCGTTTCTGCCTGTACACATGCCCTAGACACACACATACAACTTAATGGATATGGAAGAAGACCCTACAGCTCCTTCATTGCTGTTAAAAGGTATAGATAATTCTCCTGGCTTTCTCTGGAAATAAATCCCTGCTAACAAATTTTCTTCTTCTGCAGTATTTAAGCAGTGTTCTCCACTTTGTTGACACAAAAACTGAAGGCTAAGCCCTTGGGGAAACTTCTGGTGGATGTACCACCTGGCATGAACCACTGGCAGAGGCCACCAAACCCCACCAGACACGGTAGGGAAGAGTGAAATAACATAATGCAAGATGTCTGAAGATTAGAGACAGCCATCCTGCCACCTTGCTGCTGGTCAGGTATCTACCATCACCAACCTGATGCTAAACTCTGCTTATTATGTAATCAACAGACAGAAATGGCCTCTTCTGAAATGTGATTCTTCTTCCTATCATGAAAGTGACCAAATATGATGCCTCACAGTCTGACAGTGCTGCAGCGGAAGTATATACAGCAAGTTCAGGTGAAGAAGCCACTTCCATTGATTTAAGATTAGGTGAGATAAGTTCCTCCATCCCCAACTATCAGGAGGGCAAGACAAAGCGTTGCCTATTAAACCAAATCAACAAAAAAGCAAAGCTCAGGGTGAAATCAGAACTAGATCAAAGTGCCAAGATGTTCTCTCAAGCCAATAGTCACTTCCATGTATCAGGTACGGTTAAAGTTGGAAGAATCATTTTAAAGGGTGAGCAGGTAGCACAGCAGAAATTGCACAGAATAGATAATGAAGTCTTACTATTTTCACCGCACAGATATTTAGCCAGCCAGAAGTTAAATGTATATGGGGTTGCCAAGGATCCCTCCTTCAATCCTAAGACAGACATAAGATGGATCACTTCCCAGAAGGACCCGCCTTTTCCTGTGGACTGCAATGCGGATCTTGACCGCTACACTGGACTAGAGCACCCATCTGCTTACATTGTTTATGACAAAGAGGACCAGGTTCAACATTCAACCGACATCTACTGAAACCAAAATCCACAAGAGGTTACACACAGCTTCCTGAAAGATTATTCTCCTGTCCAAATCATTGTCCCTACACTGCTTGCTGAATGAAGGTGTCCAGTGTTGCACACCAGCTTGGTTTGTGTACACAGTCCTGGGGCTGGAATTATCTCTAGTTGGCACTGAAAGGAGAACAAGAGATTTACAAGAAAAGGAAATGTAACTGGAGGATGTTCTAGCCATAGCTCTGCAGTTGTTCTCAATTACAACTCAGTACTTTTTATTCTGCCTATGTTTAGCAGCGTTCAGCAGCTCTGGCATTTCTGAGCTAAACAAGCTTGCAAATAGCAGAAACATAGTAGTAGCGTAATAGAAACAATAAAGACTTTCTGATTTAATCAAGCATGCTGATCTTAATTTTAAACCAACTAGATGTATCTAAACAAGAAAACATAGAAATCAGAAGATGGTCAGAAAGTTCTAAGGCTGCGGGTGAAATCATAGCTCCAAGAAGAGGTGTCCAGGGACTCTGTAACCAACTAAAACGCAAGTTTTGAGCAGAAACATCCCTGTCCTTTGAACAGCATTTGAAGAATTTATTTAGCTCTTGGTTCTGTGGTTTCCATTTCACATTGGCCTTACTCATAAATACAATGAATTCTATCTCACTTTAAGTTAGATGTGAGAAAGTTCGACCCAAAGGAGTGGTGTGAGATATGTGGGTTGAACTCCTCTCCAAGCATGCCTGTCTCCTTCTGCTGATGGTAGAGAAAGAAGATCTAAAGAGGTTAGGCAAGGCACTTCAATTTTTAGGGAGTGAAAGTTGAGTAGGATTAATTCTTCTTTCAAGTTTTCTCCCTGTTCCTAATGGTGAGGTTAGTTACAGTATTGTCAGATGGGAAAGGCTGCAGAATTACTCAGAGGGTACATTTTATATTAAAAGAAAAAAAACACTCATATTTTGAAAATTACATCTGCACTCCTCAGCTAAATGAAGTCCCAGCCCAAGGCTAAGGAACATTATGAGCTCAGTTGGAGATAAAGACAAATAATTTCTCAAAGGTCTTCCATCCCTGTCTCTCTCCCCTGGCACTTCAGACCATTCCTAACCCCTCTGAGGAGGTCATGCACATGTTGGTTATCTTCTTTTTGAAAAGCTACTTTCTTCTTGAAAAGAGTTTGCCATTGCTGATGAAATCTACCAAGTGCTGGGAGAGCTTGTATCGATCTGGCTTTTAGAAAAGTAAGAAACTTGACAAAACCCCTACTCAGGAACAATGCCTATACAGGAGGAAGGTTCGAGGATGACACACATCCCCATCACAGCGCTCTTTCGCTTGGGGGCTTTTAATTAAATAAGGCATTCATCTCGATGCGTGATCAATCACCAGAAAAAGCTGCCGAAGTATGAAGGCATGTGCCTCACGAAAGAAACAGCACTGCTCCTCCCAAATTCTAAGCAACAGCAAGACTGTAAATTACAAGCCTAACCCAAAAAGGCTGATAAGTCCATGGAGACTTTTTTTATTGCCTGATCAGAAAGTACTCAGGTACATAAAAACATGAGTTCCCAAAAGAAGTGCTCAAAATCTGATCAGGCTAATTGCTTAAAACTGGACTACATAAAGCTTGGGACGTGAGACAGTGACACTAGTTGAGAAGGAGAGGCTTCGTCATTCTAGGCAATGCTGAAGACCTCTGCCTTGTATGGTGATTTTGCCCCTTGGATGTTAACGAGTGAACTTTTCTGATGAATGATGGATAGAAGATGGACAGCAGGAACGTTGCCCCATTGCTACAGAGAAGAATTTTCTTCATGATTATAGTGAAAATGGCCTCCTACATCCACATCACAATGGAAAAATCACCCTTGGCTCCTTTCATAGTCGGTGGAAAGAAAATGGTATTTCCAGAGACCAATACATCTCTTTTTAGGTATCACTGCTAGGAGTATTGTCCAAGAAACAAAAAAAGTTGAGCAACACTAGCTTAAATATGGAGAGTTAACTTTTTAGTTATCTTAGAAAAAGTGAATCTTACCAGCTCTTAAAAAGTTGTTAAGTTTTGTATTTTCCAAAGTACAGACACATTTCAGTGTCATCCTATCCCACCTTGAGGTTATCAGTCCATCTTGAAGTAACAGCTCTCTTCTTTGTTCCTTCATTTCATGCCGAAAAACTCGGTTTCTTTTCCAAGGCAGCTCTCAGAACAGTTTCTCTCACCTAAAAATACCTGTAGACTGTTTTCCAAGGTTGGTCACCTGCGTGCAGCCTTTGATTTTCATCTTAGGCAATGGTTTTGTGAAATGAATGTATCTTGTCCAATTGGGTCGTGCAAGGACACTGCCTGCTAACACAGCTCACAGCATCCTGGTTCCAGCAAGACATCCACAAAGACGTCTGCAAGATCTGTGCTTTATGGAACATCTCAGCACTGGATATTTGATGTTATTCTACTAAAACCTCTTTTGAAGATGAGGACAAATGATCGAAAAAGGATGTCTGTTTCATGTAAAAAGAGGTGGGTACACTGAAAGATTTCCTCTCGAATTGTAAGGTAGCAGACATCACAGTCCAAACCTTTGAATTGTTTTTATGCTTTGCAGTAAAAATCTGGAAGAAGTGCTGAAGAACCTTACATAGCCCCCATAGACAAGTTGGTCTTCATTCTTTAAAGCTGTTCTACCACCTATGGAAACTTATTTAGATTCATAAGTATAATCAAGTCCGGATAGAAGATCAGGACTGAAAGTGATTTCTTGAGTTTCACCAGATGACACTTCTCCACTGAAACTCTGAACTGGGTCAGAAGATGAAAACTAGATTGTTTGAAAGCTCTAATGTGCAAATAAGAGTGCAAAGCGATCCATTTTTTGCATCTTTTTCCTCACAAAGCAGTCAGGCCATTACAGAACAGAAGGAAAGCTAAAGGACCAAGAACCATTTACATGGAGAAGATGCTATTTCTAATAGAGACTCAGTGAGAGCCTGTAAACTCCACAGACTTCCACTGAAGCTTTGTGGGAGATGTCTCAGTCCTTGCTAAAGAGAAAGGGGGAAAAAATAAAATTACTGTGGGAGAACGACTGAATACCAACATCTTGCCTCAGATGTTTCAGGTACAGAGAGCTGAATAACAATTGTGGAGACTGAGACCAAACGTACCTTAGTAAAGTACAGCAAATAAGCTATGTGCTAACAGTTTGCATTACTGCTGCTAAGACAAATTATCAAAGAACTAAAATGGCCAGGAATTCTCACAATGTCCTCCACAGTGCCTACAAAACCAGCCTAACTGAGATCCTGCCATGATAACACAGCCAGAACACAGCTTGGGAGAGAACTTCTGGCTGCATTTTTGGCTGCCAATGCTCATAGATTTGAGGGATGTATCTTCTCCTGCCACTCCTCAAGCAGCTAAATACATTGCAGGGGTAGCCATTTGACATGAAAATCACCAGACATTAAACCCTGCTTTTCAGATGACATCAAATGAGAAGCAAGCAGTGTCTCTTCGAAGACATGGTCATATTTTAAAGGGAATCAAATGTATCTCAGAAGAAGCAAGATGAAAAAGGCAGCACTACCAGATGGAAGAAACAGCAGAGCAGAAGAACAAAAGACGTGCCTTGGCCATAGTCTTCTTCTTGCTTTCCTAATGCAAAGCAAATGTACCAAGACAACCAGCTTCTCCACAACTCAGGAGCTTGAGAAAATACTATTTTATTTTACTCATCTGTACTAGGAAAAAAGACTTGGTGAGAACTTGGTAAGGCATGGGAGGGTCTATGAAATAATCTAGAAAGAGCTTCATCATACGTCATAAAGAATCTCCAACCAGGAAGGCTGAAACCACAGTGGGCTCTACGCAACACATCCAGTGGTGATTTCAGCTGAACAGTTTGATGAAGGGTACATCATAACTGGAGGGTTGTGTCAGAGTATTGCTGTGTATCAGCACTGCAGAGATAAGTGCTCTAACCTTATTCACATTCATCTGTATTTCTCACTGATGCCAACCTCTCTTTCCTGCATTGGCTTGAAATTCTCCGCTTTGAAAACTGATGCAGTTTGGTTTAATTTTTAAGACCAGATTCATTTCAGCTGACTTTTTCTTCATGCAAATCAGGCAGTTCTTGTACTGACCAAAGAACTGTACTACTCCAGCACAGTGCTAGGGATGGAGTCTGCTGCTTGAACTACCTAGAACTGACTGGCAGTCTCTATTTGAAATGAGTCTGGTTTATACCAAGGCTGATTGTGTCATGGTATAAGAAGAGGCAAATGAGTCTTTTTTCCTCCAGTAAAAAAGCTCTCAATTTACAGAAAACAGTAACAGTGCAAAAGCACCCAATGCACTGAACGCAGGACAGGATAGAGCGAACAAATACTTGCAATCCAAAAAGCTGGGCAGTCATTTGTTCCACTGAATCTAACCTGATCTGATGTGACAAAAACCTCCCCAGGGCTCACAGTGCAGACCAACTCCAACTTCACCTCTTCCCTGGGAGGATTAAGGGGAGAAGAGCCTCTGATCCACTACTAGTCCTCAATCTGTGAATGTCTCTCCAGAAACTGCAGAGGAAGGTGTCATGAAGAGATGAAGTTCATAGGACCTTTGTAGATCTGAGGTTTCTCTGCCCTGGATTCCACCTTGTAGCGTTGGTTTTAGCACATTTCTACATTCACCCACTCTCCCTGCACAGCTGTAACTCTTCACATTGCTCTGAAAACCAAGCCTAGCAAAATGGTCCTAAAAAAGCCTGTCCTGAAACTCCCAACTGCTTCAGAACATTAAAAAGGGGATCTTCAAGATGCTGATGTTCCACCTCCCCGTCTGTAAAGGGTGAGTTTTTAAGTCAAGACATACTACAGGCTAACAGAGACGCGTACTCCACTGCTTACATAAATTCTGCCACAGGCAAAATTCTCCTCCTTTTACCTTACATGATCCAGCATTGAGGGAAATGGGCCACTTGATGCAAATTCTTTCAGTGCTCCTGGCAATGAGTTTTGAGGAAGCCCAGGGCTGAGTTGCTAGTAAGCATCAGAACAGAGGGAATTATTTTAGGAGAGAATGATATTTTAAATCAGCCTGGAAGAGGGGGAAAGTGATCATTCCTCAAGCCTGGAAAATAAGGAATTATTGCAGGAACATGCAGCCAGCCATAAAACTGACGAATTCTGCATTCTGATTTTTTGTCTGAGGGAAATAGACTCAGCTCATTTTACACTATTAAAACTCATGCAGTACTCTGGTGTCTTATTATTTTCTATTTTTTTTTAAGAAAAAGCAAGTATAGCAAGGCCATATGCTGTCCTTGAGGCTCTGTTGGCAGGACAACAAAAGAAAGGCATGGAGCAAAAAAATTCCAGGCTCTTCCTGGAACGTACTGATCCCCTCAGCACACACGGAAAGCAGGGATGGTATTTTTGGACATAATAAGCAACCTTTGGCACCTTGCAAAGTTGAAGTCTCTTGCTTTGGTATGTACCCTGGGATATGAGAAGGTCGCATGACCAGAAGGGCCACAGAAGTTTGTTACCACTGGAATGACAGTAATGAGACAAAATCCATTGGAAAGCATTTCTAAAGATGTCCTAGATGTGTTATGGTAGTTGGCATAGTTTAAGGTAATGCAAGAGGCATGGTTTAAAGGGGGAGGTGTTTTAATAATAAAATATATATTTCTAGTAAAAGATAGGATCTCTCCCTCAAACCTTGTCTCTCTCATTAAGCACAGACTTGGTTGTAGGTCTAGTCTGTTCTATTACCTTCATTTGACTATGCTGCACTATTTAACCAGCATCTGGCAAAGGCTACGTTGACTGTATCTATAAAAACAAAATGGTGCCAGGCCTCAATCCTTTTCTCAGTGACAGTCCCTCCAAAACCAGCTGCCCACAACCAAAATGTCTGTTGTTTCCAGCTCCCCCTGCTAACTCCTCAGGTAGAGGATAGCCTGGGACACAAAGCTTGCTGTCCCCAGCCAAAGCTGAGCCAATCATGCAGGACTGTGGGCTGGATGGTGTAACTACTTCGTGTTTCCAGACCCTGACAGAATTAGTCTAAGATGATTCACTGCTCATTTGAAAAAAATCACCTTTCCTGACAAGTGGATAGACTGTAGTAAGTAAAGTTTTACTATCCCCTAACACTCATCCCTACCTTCCTTTGCATACTTCAGAGAAGGATTTCAGTGGGCATTTTTTTCTGCATATTTAAGCTCCTGTATCTTTTGTGGGATGTTTTGATGGCACACTGGTCTCTCCTTCAGCTAATGAGTCTGGCCATGGCCTAATGCCCGGCCACAGAGAAATCCAGAGGCATTCAGAACACAGTTTCTCAGAACACATTTGACATCACACCAGGATGCAAATCTGCTTCTAAATATCATGGACACATCCCTCCCCGGCTGCCATCCATCCTGTCTTGACCTGAGCCTCCAAGGGCTCCGTAACTCCAAATCTCAGGAGATCACAGAGAGAATACAACAGAATCCCAGCCACTGACACTGCTCTGTTGCATAGAAGGCCTCAACCCCTGATCTCAGGTCAGTTTAACTCCTGGCTACCTTCAGAGTGGCCTGGACCTCATGTTCTTGAAAGAAGCCACTCTTATTTCTTTGCCATTTCAGGAACTAAAAACCTTCTGCAGCTCTCAGCATGGAAACAAAGCTCTTTCTGGCTCTGTGCTCTTAGACCCCATTACAGGTCTGAACCTCTTCCTCTGGTGGATGAGGCCTAACACCACGCTCGTGGTGCTTTCACATACACACTGCCTTCTGTGCACTTCTGTGTAAGACACAGCCTCTTTCAGGGACACTAATTGACTCAGGTGTTATCTAACTTCTCAAACCCATGGTATAAAAGCTGCTTTAAAAGAATTAAGTCCACTGAGTTTGTCCACTGGGTAGTGCCCCAGATCAGGCCTTTCTTGCTCAGGCCTTGCAGCTGCCCTTTCTGCCCATTTCATGGTGAGGGTTCAATGCTAACTATCCCATGGGGAACAACCTGTTTCAGAAACATTACTGGTGCTCTGAGAAAT
>PPHD01003510.1:13475-31266 GCA_002909625.1 Bambusicola thoracicus | reverse complement strand
CAGGATTCTGCTTTTGCACTGGCTCCAGGTGTGACCACAGAAACCTCAGACAGTTGTGCTCTGAGCTAGAGCTCTTCTGAGCCCTGAAATAGCCAGAATTTCTAATGGTATTTAGAAATGGGAAGAATCAGGTCTAGTTTGGAACGGGGATGAAACTTGCTCTTTCTGTTTGTTTACAGAAATCAACCTATCCACATGCCATAGCAAAGCACTCAGCTCTCCAAGCCTCTTGTACACTCGTGCTGTTTGTGCAGTCTTCATCCCTGGTGTGGACATGGGCTGGCATATGACATCCTTCACTGCAGGGAGTTGTGCACCTCTGACAGAGGATAAGGTGCCATTCTGCTCTTTCCCTTGTGTTTCAGGCTTGCCAGCTTTACAGAGCAATGTCATACTGTGGAGATGTGTGCATACCATACAGCAGCCCATGTGATGTGACCTGCCCTCCTCCCTTGGCCAGAGCCTGCAATGAGCTGTGTGTGACATCCTGCAATGACTCCAGAGCCATTGTGTACCCACCACCTGTGGTCCTGACTTGCCCTGGGCCGATTCTCAGCTCCTGCCCTCAGGAAAGCATTGTGGGTAGCACTGGACCACTGGGCAGCCCACCCTCTGTGTGACCCTTGATAGAAACCATGTCCTTGCCCTGGTGTGAGCTGTAATCCGTGCTTGTTTGGCTGTATTGGGTGGGATAGAAGTGCTCTCTTGTCTTTGTTGTTTATCAAAGATAAAGATGTTTTCTGTGTTGTAGTTGCCATAGCAGGTTCAGAGGACATGTCAAGTCTTGGGCAAAGATGCGCAAGTTAAAGCATAGCATTCTACAACAAATTTGCTAGGAATTTGGGGAGACATTTTTAATATGCTATGGTCATCCTGTGTGTGCAGGGGTGAGGGCAGCCCACCCTCTGTATGACCCTTTCCAGTGTAGCAAGGCAATAGGAATCCTTGCTCTCATACCTAGAACTAGTTGGCTTTGTTACTGCTTCCTGAGAGCACTGACTGTCTCAACTCTATCTGGCTGCCAACCTCATTTACATGAACTGCCAGATAATGGAATGGTAATTATAAATAATAATGCTAACAAGTACAAGACATGCCTGAGATCTCCTCCCAGAGTCTCACTTAATTGCCAAGATCTGTTTGGTAAATTATTTGGCCTATGTCTTAATTGTTCCCTCCAGAAATCATCAGCAGTAATTTCCCATTTCATGTAGGCTGTTACACAGGCTTGCCCTGAGCAGTATTATACCTGCTGGGCAAAATGCTTAATATAGTACAAAACTGCAAAAGGGAAAGGGTGACTTGAAGGCAGGAGAAATCAGACAAGAAAAAATGGCTGTGGTGTGTACCTAGAGTATGCCAATGTGAAAACAGTTTAGTTTGAATGAGTTTTATGGACCTCATGCTGGACTCTTCAAGTCTTGCAACATCTCCTTGGTCCTCTGGAATGAAATCCTTAGTAATTCAGATAGCTCGTGGTCACATTTGCCAATACAACACCAGCAATCATCTGAGTTGGGGTGGATTCTCAAAAGGATGGTAGAATAGTGAAGGGTGGTGAAGGATGCCTACAGTTTCTGTATGTACAGTGTGGATACTTCCCTACAGGATCAGCTGTATCTGCTACAGGGTGCATGGTGTATATGTATATATACATACCCTGCTGCTGCAACACTGAGGAGGTGTTGGGCTGAGGAGTTGGGAGGCAAATCTTCAGTTCCTGCTGCCAGAGTGAGCACAGCAGTGGGGTATGGGAAACACCAAACCTGCATTTTCTGGTTCTAGCCCTGCCTTACAGGCTGTGCATCTCTAGGAGTGTAGGTGTATTCTAGGCAGAAGCCTGAGCTGGTGGTGACCTATCTCCTTTTAAAATGAAGAGCATATACAAAACCAGTTGAGTGAATTGGACTGTTTTTAATGATTTTTTTTTTTATATAAAATTATTAAAAGACGGGCTGAATAATGTGCTCAGACACCCTTGTTGGTTAGGAGGGAGAGTTGGGAGGAGAACCTGAGCACACCAACTCCTCTTATTTTCTGTCACTGATCTGATCATTGTTTGGAGAACTACAAGACACAAAAGAGGAGACAGTCCAGCTACAAGGCACTGACAGCCTAAATACGCATCTCCAAGGCAACAGGAAGAACAATTACTGTCTACACAACACAAAAGAAAACCTCCTTTAGAGGAACTTAAGGCTGTACAATTGGTACTGTCCAACATAACTGACAGAAGTTCTGGGGCAGGGATGTGATGGCTAACCGTCTGCTGACATTAAGTCTTATTTCTGCCTTTCAGCTTCAAAATATATTAAGCAATGCATGTTGATGTATGGAATCTTTAAGATTATTAAAATATATTCCCTAAGCCAAGGGCTGATCAATATGACAATAATATGACAATACTTCTGCCTTGATTCCAAGCTCAGTTGCATCAGCTGAGAGCTGGGCATGGGTTTCCATGTTTCATAGGCAATTTAAGATATGATACCCAATAAGTCACAGCCTTGTACTCTGTTTTGCAGTGCTCTGTTCTGGGTAGTGCAAAAGTATTTCCCTTTACAGCAATTTCCAGCTAACGGTCCTATGCTAAGGATGGACTTCGAATTCAAAATGAAGGATTTGCAAGCATAGCTCCAAAGCATAGATTTTCTTTGTTTGAATGAAAATAGGAAATAGTAATTAAAGAATTAGGCAGGTTACCATGGCTTCAGACAGAAATCGGGGACCTTTATTGCCAGCAAGCACCAGTATATGGCCAATGTATATACAGTTATTGGGTAAATGCAGCAACATGTTGTGAGAAGTTACTTTGAATCTTCATAACAAAGCAAATCTGATTTCCCTTTGTTTCCTACAAATTCAATAGAGTTATAGTAAAGACAAAGATGGCCCCTGCCATTCTGACATGCAAGACATCTGCAGACAATAATATAGATATAATTCCATGTAGGGTGGAGTTGCTCAGTTAAGAGGAACAATGCACGAAGTGGTTGCCTTGATTGACATGTGCATACAGTGGATTTGGTAACTGGAGGGACAAGGAGAAATGATGACATGACTGCAAAGTAGGGACCATATAAAAGTCCCTGCAGCCCAGAGGCTTCAGACCACTTCGGTTCTCCTGGTTTTGCATCTGCTCTTGGACCAAGTAAGTAATACTCTTTGTGAGATGGGGGAGGGTGACATTAAAATTGTCATTTCTGTTTCCATTCAGATAGAGAGTGCTGTATTATTTAAAAATGTGGAACAGAGAATAGGAAATAGAGTAAAATGTATTTCATCTTTCTGACCTTTTGTTATAATCAATGTCCTTGTGGCATTCTCTCTCTGCATGTGTTTCTTCAGTGTGATGGCTTTGGGTAAATGAGGGCTGTGCTGCACTGTTACCCTTGATCATGCCCTGCCACTCTTTGTCTTCCAGGCCCACTTCCATCCCTACGATGGCTTTCTGTAGGCAGCCCTGTGACTACGGCCGCCCCTTGCTGCCCTGCGAGGTGACCTGCCCACAGCCCTACGCTGATGCCTGCAGCCAGCCCTGCATCACCTCCTGTGGGGACTCCCGTGCCATCGTCTATCCTCCACCTGTGGTCATCACCTTCCCAGGCCCCATCCTCAGCTCCTGCCCTCAGGAGAGCATCGTGGGCACCTCAGCCCCACTGGAGCTGGGCAGCTCCTTTGGCCAAGGGAGCTACCTGGAGGCCCAGAGCTTGGTGGGTCCTGCTGCAGCCGGCCGCTACTCTTACCCCTGCTACACCCGCCGGGCAGCATTCCGCCCTCTGAAGCCCTGCATCGCTCCACCACCTCCACCGCCCACCAAGACCTGGCAGGAACAGCAACAGGAGCAAATCCGCAACCTCTGAGCAGTCACAGAGGTGCAGCTATCAGAGGGCATCACCAGGAGCTGGCTGCTCACTCAGCCAGCCCAAGGAGCAAGCTTAGATGCCAGCCCCCCTTTGCATGAGATCTCTGTTCAAGATCTCCTTGCATTCTACTTAATCCCTTTTTCCTTTGCTATCATGTAAATTTAATTCAATCTCTCTGCGTTGTTCCCTGCAGTGTTGCAGTGTTCTGATAAATCCCATTTGTCATTCTCAATAAAATCCTTTCAGCTGCATGATATCAAGTTTTCTTCTTCTATTAATTTGGTTTCTAAATCTGCAGCTCACTGATGCTGAAAAAATCCCCGATGAACAGTACCTAATAAAGTCTTTAAAGGAGATCCCAGGCCTTGCTATGGATCCTAAACACTTCACATGGGTGTTGTACAAGTACTATTTATTTGATGCATTTGAGAACCTGAAGTTGCAGGGGGAAATACGACAGGGGTATATCCGTGGTGAAGAGCAACATGTACCCTTCGGTGTTCCTCTTACAGGGAAAGGCTCTCTGTTCATTCCTTGCCACAGCAAGCCCACAGCAAGCCCACACAAGAGTGCTTTTTCCGTGAACAGAGAAAAAAATGCATCCTGAGATGGAAGGTTAGGTAAGGATTACTGATTTCCTCTCCTGTCAACATCTCTGAGAGCTGGGCTTGTGCAGGAAAATGCTGAGCTCTATGCAAGCTATAGTGCATGAACTGGCAGAGCTCAGCTTAGCTTATCATAACACAGCTACGCTTACTGGCCACAACAAAATTGCAAGCTGCAGCCTTGTTTGAAGAAATCAGCCTTCAATTGAACATTTTCTATCACCTCAACCATGCTGACATATAACATGTATCACAAGGAGTGCCCAGAAGAGTTCTGACAGGTCAGCACTATTTTTCCACCTTCCAAAGAACTCATGAATATGAAACAACATTGTCCATGAGGTCATGCTGCTTTACCAACCAATATTTGGTGCATGTGCAACTCGCCTGGATGATGCAAATTTTTTCTGACTTACTGTAATTACTGTGATGTTCCCTTCTTCATCATGTTGTTACACAACTATGCACTTCATGTTTCAGCTCCTTTCAAGACTTCAATGACCAGATCCTTCCTGGTATCTGTCCACTCCCTTGGTTGGTTTTGAGTGGGAATTAATCAGAATCTTCCTATGGTTCCCTGATTTTTGCTTACTCCTCTGTCCTAAGCAGTATCAGGTACCTGGCTGTGTGGTCCGTGATGCCATGATAGTGGATATTATCACTATAATTCATTATTTCCTTAGTGTCTGGTTGCAGGTATTATTGCAGGTGTATAAGGAGCTGCCCAGCTCTTGCACCTTGGAACTTCAAGGATAATATAGTCCATGCCTCAGCTCCAAATGGATTTTACAAGAAATTTTAAGAAATTATAAGATATCATACAGTTGACAGCCAGTTTCATCCCAACTGAGGTACCTTGCAATGCTATGGAGATCTAAAACCTGAGGCTTGTTTCAGGAAGGCCAATATCTGGTGAATCTGAATGGGATCAAGACGTTTATAGTAGGATGACGTACAGAGGCGTAAAGGGAAGCTGGGAATTGCCTAACAGATGCCAACAGTGAGTAAAATGATTACACACTATGAGGTGTAATCACTTCTGTTTTGAATCTGATCAAACCTCATACACCAAAGGTGCCTCAGATCCTCCTGGCTACCTGAGAAGCAGCATAAAAGCACTCGCTGCTCACCTCTCCTCCAGCAGCTCCTCCTGACTTCTCCTCTGTGACTCAAGTAAGTTGTTCATTCTCCTTCCCTTTTCAATATGCTCTTTTAATGATAATTCTAACTGAGTCCTACATGGATATTTGCTGGTGCACAGACTGGACAGCCTTTCCTTAAAGGCAGATTGCTGATCCTGCAGAGGACGTGGGGTTGGTGGTACTCAGTTCCTTGAGGGACCTTGCTAAGTTCTGTGCTTCAAGGGTGTTGAGACTTCTGGTTCCTAAAGCTGCTATAGAAACTGCTGCTGTGGGGTAGTGTAACAAGGGGAGGATTGTGTATAGACATAGCAAAAATGAGGAATGTTTGATGTATAAAGAAATGTAAGGAGAAGTTGAGAGCTTGGTAAGTAGAGAGGTTAAATGTAACACAAGGATAGGAAGAGAACTAGGAACTACAAAGCCATATCAGCTGTGCTCAGCAAACTACTCAACCTGGTAGTATCCACAGCAAATACACCTGAATGTGCAGATCCCTGTCCTACCACTTCATCCACATGTATTCCTCTGTCTTCCTCTGTTTCAGATCCACTTCCACTACAGAGAAATGTCTTCCTACAGACAGCTGTGCAACTACCAGTGCTTCACTCCGTGCGAGGTGGCCTGCCCACAGCCCATTGCCAACGCCTGGAACGAGCCATGCATCACATCATGTGGCGACTCCAGGGCAGTGGTCTACCCACCCCCTGTCGTCATCACTTTTCCTGGGCCAATTCTCAGCTCCTGCCCTCAGGAAAGCATAGTGGGGTCCTCAGCACCAGCTGGCGTTTGGGGCTCACTTGGCTATGGGGAGTCCTATGGCTACAGAGGCTCTCTGGTTTACGGGGGATCACAGGGAAGCAAGATCTCATACCCTTATTGCTCCCAGAGGTCCAGTGGCTGTCGCTATAGAAAGCGTGAGCCCTGCCAAACCCAGCAAGAATATACTTGCAGCAAGAGCAGTCAGGAGACTGAATGCAAGATCCAAACTCAAGAGTAAGATAAGCAACATGAGCTTCTAAGATGCTGGCTTAAAAAGAATGATCCTCGTTAATGCTTTACATTATATTTGTGCTCATATCTGCTTACGTACTTCTTCCTTTGTTAGAAGTGTGCTCTTCTATTCTTCTCATGGTCCAGATTTTCAAATGTATTAGTATTTCTTCTACGCTCGATCGTATATTATACAACAAGCATAATGGAAGAGCTGTGATGCTGTGATTTTTTTCACCTGACACTGCCTGGTGTCCATCAAGACCTATGTTAAGGGATGAAAACTGGACTGCCTCATCAATCTTAAAGCTGCAGAAGAAGAAGAGAACACCGTGCTTGAAATGAAGATTCCTGAAGAAGCCTCACTTGTTAAAGCCTCAATTTCTGTTTTCTGTACGAATGTGTTTTTCTACTGTAAACTTCCCTACATTATCTCCTATTAAAAAGTCACTTTGCATTATGATATTTGCATTCTTGTCTTCTTTTCTATCTATTTTCACATCAACCTAGTAGAGACAATCTCCTGTTCAAAGTGTTGGTGCTTCAATCCTAGTTAAGCTCCTAGTTAAGAGAGGGGAGGAGAGACCTTAAATGATCAAAAGTATTACGTTGCTCTTCAGCACAGCAAGTTTCCCCATGCTACTGATGAATACTGGTTTGCTCAGCTATAGGGAGCAGTATATTAGTTTAAGGACCAATAGATTAATCTAGCAAAAAGAATCAATGAGTGCTAGTTCTAAAGCTTTCCATTTCAACTTTGCTTGGTGGGTAAACAACCTTCTTTTCTCTCAATTCTGCTCAACAAGAAGCACTAGAGTCATAATAGACAACTTATCTTTGCATTTCACAAAGTGCAAGGATGTTTTCCTTGGGTTTCACATATGTTGTTTTGGATGTCATTCATTATGGCCTAACGAGCAATGGACATTTGCCAAACTGGGGAAAAACAGCAAAAAAAAAAAAAAAAAAAAAAAAAAAGCCAGAAGTCTCAGCAATGAAACTGATGAAGGAAAAATGGGGATAATGTGGGATACGACCACCCTAGGTGCTACTGCACAGGCCCAGAGGGATATTACTAGCATATATTAATGAGTTCTTGGAAAAGAATGAATATGTATGTCAATGTACTTCATATGTATGCCTTAACTGATCCAATGTAGAACCTGAACTCTGAGACTGTGTGCTTGTTTGTCACATCACCTGGTATGCATTGTGAGGAATGAAGGAATGCTGCTTTCTGACACTACATTGGAGAGTTTTCTTCCCAGATTTTGGATGATGCTGTGTTGTTGGTTTAGACTTTGCACTGCTAGGACTTATCGAGGTCAAAAAATAATGCAGGGAAAGGAAAGGAAGCACGTAGTGATTTTCATGCCCAGGCACAATGCATGGAGGAGGCACAAGAAGAGAGCATAGGATAGCCAGCAGAAGGCAGCCGTTCATTAAGGACCCTCATCACAACACGGAGCACAGTTTGCATTCAGCAAAGACTTTAAGACAAAGTTTGCATTCAGCAAAGACTTTAAGACACATTTAATTTCACTGTACTTATCCTTAAGACAGTAAACTTGTACAGTCCAGATCTTGAATAAGCAAGTTACTACGCAATGCTCTTCTGAGTTAATATAATAGTAATAATACTGTAATAATGTAACAGCTGGGAGGTTATTTAGCTAATTGCACTCAATTTACACCTCAACAACTGTTTATTGTTTCCAGATGGTCCTTAAGCACTGCTTAACTCCCATTTAGTGGGAGTTCTCTATGCCTCTTTCACGTTAAGGTACTCTTCTTGTGGTCATCTAAGCTGCTTTCTGATAGGTGATCGTGTTGACTGCGTTGACTTCTTTTTTATTCCTGAGGCTTCTGCTGAGGCACTCCTTTGCACAGAAGCTGAAGGAGGGAATGATAACTATTCTTGGTTGTTTGCAATCATAGCTGAGGTAACTTTATGATCTGGTATCATGGTTTCATGGCTGTCCATTGGTATTCCACATCATAACACCATGCAGTGCACTGGGAAAGTACAGAGGTCTCAAATTTCCTTTATCTCAGGCCTGGGTTTCAACTGTAGATAGTATTCTGTCACTGGAAAGTCGTCTCTGTTGCTGTGCACCTGGTAATACTTTCTCTTCATTTCCTTAAGCTATGTAGACTTAGCATAAACTAATATTCACTTTCTATTTCTCTGCTATGTGGAATTGGGATGGCTCAGATTGAAAAGGCAGGGGAGGTAAGGATGAGCTATTGGAATAGTTTCAGAATGGATATTTACTATTCCCCAATGATCTTAATGCTTTTAACCAAGGGTTGGGCAGTTTTCTCACACGTGGTTCCTTGTAAAGATTAAATCATGCACGCAGTCAAGCCTGGCATGTTGTAAGGAGAGTTACATGATGAATGGATCCATAGGCACTATGTAAACACTGCTGATGAGAGCACAGCACTCATCTCCTTAATCTTTGAGATAAGAGGGTGGTTGGGTTCAGTTGGTTTTCTGAGGCTGCATTAATCCAAAACAGAGATAGCAAACGTGAATGGTATTTGAAGGCATTCATAAGTCTTTGTTGGGAGTAAAGAACTATTCATCTTCAGCAAAGCAAAGGAAGCAGTAATGGATGGACTTGGCTGCTTCAAAAAAGGGACAACTTAATAATCTGCCACAAGTGTGAACAGGCACTGAAGGTGTACAGTGTTCTTATTCCTTGGAGTTTAATGTTCAGATGGGTAGGATGAGTCACAGTGCAGGATCCCATCTTTGGATCTTTCCCAAACAGGATATTGGGCATATGGCAATAAAAATACTATTAAAGAAATAATGTATGCATCCCAAAGAACAGAAACACATGTGGATTGGTGTTAATAATACTAGTTTTTATTGCTTTAACATTGAGGAACTCTTTGCATAATGAAGACTTGAATTTCTAAGAGTTGAAGAGATGCATTTTTGAGTAATACAACTTTAAAGTCAGACAGATCATAAGAAGAAGGCAGGCAGAAGAGTGGTTCCATAGACTGGTGGTTCCCACAGGGCCCAAGGGAACAGCTGGCAGCTGTGGGCAAGCAGGGCTTTGGGGTGACCCTCAGCTCTGCCTCACCTCCAGCTCCTGCTGTTGGTTCCTCACTGTTTCTCTACCCCTGCACACCTTCAGCAGGGCCTGCAGTCCCTGTACCACTGGCTCCTGCCCTGCTGGAAGGAGGACAGGGAGCCTCCGTAGATGGTGGAGCCCTGCAGGCCCCTGGGCTGGTCCAGCCCCAGAGGGGCTGAGCTGCCCACGATGCTCTCCTGAGGGCAGGAGCTGAGGATGGGGCCTGGGAAGGTGATGACCACAGGTGGGGGGTAGACAATGGCTCTTGAGTCTCCACAGGAGGTGACACAGGGCTGGCTGCAGGCATCAGCGTAGGGCTGTGGGCAGGTCACCTCGCAGGGAGGCAGGCAGCGGGAGCTGAGCTGCTGGCTCCAGAAGGACATCTTTAGGATGGAGAGGCAAACCTGCAACACAGTGGGGGATCTGAGTCCTCCTAGTGCCCATAATCCGCCATAGGGTCCACCCTGCTCAGCCCCCATGCAGCTCCTCCACCCCCTTCCCCAGGTTCTGCGCAGCTTTCATGCAGAGCTATGGGCTGCGATAGCACAAACCTTAACCCTAAAGAGGTCAAAGGAGGTTAAGGGATCAAACTTACCTGTCTCAATGAAGAGGAGAAATGAAGTGCTGTGGTTTGAGGACTTCTGAGCCCAGATCCCTTATATACCATCCTGTGTTGCCTACGGGAAATGAGACATCATTTCAAGTTCATTTTGTTGCAAAACACAACAGTGCGTGTCACTCCCCAGGCTTCTGTGATTGCTTTATTCACTCTTTGAACAATTATCAGTTTCTCCCAACACCCTCTTGTTTGTTCCTTAAATTTTTGAAGCCACTTCACTTCCTGAAACACCAGTTATTTTTTTTTCCTTTCTGATGTTCCGAAACTGTTGGAAAACTATTTATGCAATTCACTTTAGCCAGAGTGTGCCAAGCACTCTTCATAATCACGGGTAGTGTAATGCTCTGTGGGCTGATTTTCTTCTACTTAATTCCTCCTGACGTTGGGGTGAAGAACTTCAGGGCTTAGGCTAAAGGTGGGAGATGAGTGGATGCTTGCAGTGTTCTCAGAGATCCAATGCATCATTACTAGCCTGCATCAGGAAAAGCAGGGGGTTCTGTCTTTTATATCTCTTGACCTTCCCAGTGAAAATGTAATAATGATCCCCAATAAAGTAATAAATTATCCTGAGTTAAAATACAATCATGAATACAGTGAGAAAACAAACAAATGCCTTCTGATAGATTATCTTTAATGACTCTAAGGAGAAACAGAACCAAACCACAAACAGATAAATGGAGGGAAGTCCATTGGATGACTTCCTCGAAGGAAGAATGCCAAGGAAACCCTGAGCTGAGTAATAGTGTGGAAGCCATTAAGAGAGTGAGGAGTGATGTGCAACGTGTGTGTTCCAGATTTGTCAGCTCAGACACCAGCTCTTTCTGCTCGAGTCACTCTCAGTGAAGCCACAAGAGCGCAGTGCTGAGTTCTGCCTTAACCCTATGGATATTCATCCAGCAGTCAGTTAGGTTTTGTGGCCATCCCAGCTGCAGTTTAACTTGGCCACAACAACAGCAGTCACACTTTTTGGCTTAAACTATAGTCATGGCAAGGCATATGTATTATTTTTAAAGCTCTGAGAAGTATTTGTTCTCAAGCAGAAAGTGCTGCTCAACCCTCCTCCTTGGCAAAGCCTCCTTTCCCATTGCATTCTCTTCTCTTTGAGGTGTCTCATCCACTTGGGTGCTGTTAGTAGATGGGTGCTGTTAGTTGACTCCTCCTAGGGTGTAGTAGACATGCCATTGCAACTTGGGTGTGCTGTCACCAAGCAAGACACATTCCACCCACTCTGTATGAGGTGCACTCACGAATGGATGATTCTATGGGCTTGGAAGAATCATGTAGAAATGTTTTGGCATCATGGCCTGGGTTAGGATTTCATTTAGAAGCTGGAATGAAGGGTGTCCAATTGCTGGTTGCGGTGGTCCTCTGTGCCGGTTGGGAAGAATTGTCCTCCATTTTCTTAAAGAAATAATCTGAAATCAATTCATGAAAGGTTTTCAGGTACATCTGAATGTCTTTTCTGATGGTGTTAAACAAAACTTTGTTTGATATAGAAAGTTTTTTTACACTAATTTAGGGAATGTCTTTGATAGTTCACATGCGAAGGATCCACATTTGTGGTAGTGTCAACTGACATACAAGAAATATATATTCGAAGCTAAATGCTAAATTTGCTTCTCCATGAACTACTTGTCTCTGAATATTCATCTATAATGTATTAACACTGACAGTAACTGCTGAGTGGTTCAGACCAGCAAAACACATTTAAGGGAAAAGCATTAAGATGGGAATCTAGACCCTGCTTTTTAAAATTATAAACCTAAAGCATGGGGCTGTCACTGTAAACACTGTGAGTCAGAACAACTTTGGGCTGTCAGCAGTATCAGTAGATTTTTGTATGCAGTTTCCTCTGCCTTTTCTGGAGGGCATGATGCTTCGGAGAGGGCTGCATCTCCAAGAACTACATTATTCATTTGCAAGTAATACCGTGGCTGTCATCACCCATCTCCAAACCAAGTGAAACCAGGTGTGGTTGAGGAAGCAAGAAGAGCCCGGGTGGGTCATTTCCCCAGAACATGCTCCTTCCTCCTTCCTCCCTTTGTTTCTATTCGTGTCTGTTGTTTGTGTGAGTCTTTCACTACCGGTAGCTTCAAAGGTGTCTTTAGGCATTGCTGGGAAATCATAGGGAAGCCCCAAGGCAGGCCTGGGAGAGGCTCCCCAGCCTTTTGCAAGGGTTACCTGCACAGCATCATTTGTACAGATAGCAGTTACCGAATGCAGGGGCGGTGAACTGAAACAAAAATTGTGTTTTGGAAGAGGAGTCACAAGGTTACTCAAAATCAGGGATTCCATCTCAAACAGCCATGAAAGAGATGGATTTTAGAGGTGGAGAACACACCATCTTGAGGACAGAAATAAGCTTTAGTAGCATTACATCAGTATGAATACACAAAATGCATAGATTGTACTGAAAATCCTTTTATTAGTAAATAACTGGAGAACTGAAGGCAGGGTACTGGATCAGCAGAATACAGCTGCTGAAATAAGCAGCCAATCTTTCTGCATCAGCTGCAACTGCACTAAGAGATTTCAGCCTCAGGTTTCTGTAGGGTGATGCATGGTTTGGCTCTGAGATCTTCAGTAATGACCCCATGGAGTCCACGACGACGAAGGCTGGACAAAAAATTACCATAGTCCAGGGTCCCTATTATCCATGGATAACATTTACACATCACTTTGTGCTGTCAGAGCTTGAAGTGGGATGGGTGATTTGTGTTTGTTTCTTTGCCAGGAGGACTGGAACTAATGTTTCCCACCTCTAAACCCATTAAGCTGTCGTGGAAGGTGACAATAGAGTCTAATGTGTCTCATATAATTCATAGGAAATAACACATCTGGGTATGATGCGGTGAGTTGCACAATGGCCCCTTACTGACTGATAATTTGGAAAAGTGGCATCCCAGGTACTGTGTTTATGGATAAATTTCTGAGCAAACTTTGCATTATGAGGAGTTCAGAGAAACAGGTGAAAAAAAACCCCATTCATTCCAGAACAAGAGAAAAAAAAAAGATGTATATATACCTGTAAGGAATTTGGTGCTTGAAGCTTCACAAGGAAAGCATTCATAAGGCTTTATCTGTCAGGGTAACAATGACAAGAGCACAATAGCAATCACTGTCACTGAGCAAAATAATTGCATTATCTGGGGCAGTTACAGGTGGAGTAAATTTCTGTTTGATAATGCATTAGGACGTCACATGTGAGGAATGTCTCACATCCTCCTGATTGCCCAAGAAAGAGCATAAAAGCACTCACAGTGCTGGGCTGCTCCAACCGATTCTCATTGCTGCTCTGTGCTGAGGAAGGGTAAGTCTGAGCCTTTTTCCTTCTGTTCTTATGATATTGCTACAGCAGTGTTGGACTTGAGCTGGCACAGAGCTGTGATTTTTAGAAATGATTTAAATATTTGAAGCTTTCTTTTGTCAAGGACTGTCTTCCAGGTAGTGACAGGTTGTAAATGGGCAAGAAAAAGGTGTTCAGAGCAGTTTAAGGTTTAGAGTAAGTGAATTCAGGTATAGTGAAATAGAGTGAATTCCTGTGTCCTGTAGCCTGGCCATTCCTCCTTTAGGAATCTGCTTTCTTCTGTATACACTGACTACCATAAAAAGTGAACTCTGGCTCTAAAACTAAGCAAGGAAGGCACTTCCAGCCATAATGTTTTGTCTCATTCTTTGCAACTGGAAACCTGTGTTACCTTAACACGATGCTTTAACCTGTTAAGCAGTTATTACAGTCAGGGCTTTGCTACTGTTCTTCAGCTCATTTTATGAGTTTTCATAGTACAGATTAGAATTTGAGGGGAACTGTAAGGAGTGCCTATGGGATTTGGGAGTAATGCTGTCACTGACAATAAGCTTGCCCACACTGAACCCTGTCCCTCCTGTTATTTCACCAAATGGCTATGGGCAACACATTCATTTCTCAGCCTCAATTCCCTCTTCCTTAAAGTTGAAAAACCAATGACTTGCCTTATGTTGTCACTGCCACAACCACAGGTAATGCAGAACCCCTCAAGGGCATTCCTACCTCCTGATCTTCCATCCTTTTCTTGCCCTGGCATTGTGTTTCAGATCCATCTCCATTCCTAGACGATGTCTTGCTACAGAGAGATGGTCAGCTCCCGCTGCCTGCCTCCCTGCGAGGTGACCTGCCCACAGCCCTACGCTGATGCCTGCAGCCAGCCCTGTGTCACCTCCTGTGGAGACTCAAGAGCCGTTGTCTACCCCCCACCTGTGGTCATCACCTTCCCAGGCCCCATCCTCAGCTCCTGCCCTCAGGAGAGCATCGTGGGCAGCTCAGCACCAGCTGGCATTGGGAGCTCATTTGGATATGGGAGCTCACTTGGATATGGGAGCTCTCAGGGTCCCGTGGGCTCCTATGGCTCTAGGAGCCTATACAAATATGGGAGGTCCTTTTCTTCCTATGGGTACGGTGGTTATGGTGCTGGGAGCTGCAGACCATGTTAAATGCACAATGAATAAAGGAAAAGAAGCCATCACCCAACTGCAGAGGAAGAAGCACCTCTGCAAACTCTGTTGGTGGTGTGGCTTTCCTGGGGCATGAACTGTACATCTCTCAATACCACGCTTGCATGCAACTGTCAGGCTAATAATTTAATTTGGTTTTCTGACTATTTTCTCCAGTGACTCCACACAATAACATCCTAGTTATATTAAAGATCTTTACTTGTTGGAAGCTGTGCAAGATTGTGTAAATCTTCCCCTGCTATTAAAGAGTAATGTGTGTGGATTGCAGAGCCCTGGAGCAATTCTTTGCCTTCAGTCTTTATTAAGAACCTGACAATGTATCACCTGTAGTTTTTGTTCTCCGTCTATCTCATTAAATATTTCTGCATCAAAACTCTGAGCATGTTTGTCTTTTTGTCCCCCATTCTTTATTTATATACCACTCTGGTTGAGCATCAGTCTTTGTAGGCAGCCATGTGTCTGCATTCCTTCAGCACCTCGAGCTGGAAGGTGATCAGGTCCTTTAACAAGAGGTACCATATGGAGTGCCTTCTGAAGAACAGTATTCTATGCTGAATAAACATTTTGTAACTCATAGGACCAACTTTGAAATTTCCTCCAGGAAAGGTGTGGTTACGATGTGTATTTGCTACACACCAGCAAAGAAAGTTACATACGCAAGTGATTTCGAAGGGCTTTCTTGTCTCACTGCTTGCCCAAGGCTCTGACTTAATTATACACCTTATGTTGGTTTTATGGTGTTTCCCATTGTTTAAAAATAGTATGTAACACTCTGTGGGTAGAACTTTCCTTGGAATCACCAGCAGGAGCTTTAAACTGGATGGCAAATCTTTGCCAAAATTCTATGAATTCTTGGATTTACCCATTAATACCTCTAAATTCTTGGCAGCCCCAGTTAAGGCAAACAGGAGAACAATTCTTACGTCTCCCCTATGCATATAATTCAACTACTATTTTCTATATCAGGCTTGCACTTTAATTCCAGCCTACTCATAGATGGATGCTGATTCCAGGCACATTCAACACTTCCCTTTGTTGAACAGCAATGGGGTTCCAAGCTGTTGGTTTTTTCTATCTGCATTTTGAAGAGCTGTCATCATCCGGTGGCAGCCTGCTTACATAGGACAGGGAGGAGGAGAGCATTGGGATGCACTCAACTCCTCCCAGCAGCTGTTGTAGTCACAGTTTCAAACCGGGCTCCAATGGACCAGAGGTCAGATGTTGCTCAGCGTTTCTGTTCCCTGTGTCAAATGCAGTGTAGTGGCAAATCTCACCTTGCTCCATCAAACTAATTCCAGGTAAAGCCCGGAGTCATGCTGGAGAAATTCATTTGGGCAGGATGAAGCATGTGGCAATAACTTCAAAGAGACTGGAGGTGTGACTTCAGTTGTAAAACAGGCTGCAGATTGATGGCCAGGCAGCAACTCTCTCTTGTTAGAATGTGTCTGAGGTCTTTGTCTTGTTCTTGTGCTCTGGATGATTATTCACAAGGATGCTGTCAGAAAAAAAAGCCACCATTCATTTGCATAGGTATGCAGAGAACTATGGCAACCAGCTCAGATATTTTCAAACCACACCCCTACGCCGCTGATAACTACAAATGATGCTCTTTTGCATAGGTTTATTTTCATTCCATGCAGACCCTCTTCTAAGCCAATCTCACTTCACCTCCACGTTGAACTTGCAGCTGCTTTCACTTTGAACTATAGAGGTCACTGCACTCTCATCTACATGTGTTCCCACCCTGGAACAAGGTAACACAATCAGCAAAGGCGGTGCAATTAGAAGTTGATTCATGAAGATGTTGTAAACATAGTCCATAAACACTCCTCCGCACTACATCACACTTCAAGGCAGATACCCGTGGGAGCTAAGCCTCTCCTGTCTGATTTAAATAGGTTGATTCACTATATATTTACTCCCTACTAAAGACTAATGATTTTTCACACGTTCAGACTTTCACTGCTGGTTGATGTCCCATAGGTGCAGTGGCTTAGGAGTAACCAAAAGAGTAACCATGACAGAAATGTGCCCTGTTGGGTGCCAGCTTCCTCCAGGGCTTTAATCCCAGAGCAATTAGCAGTGGCATCCTTACAGTCACACTTTTGCCAGTTTTGCAGTTGGAGGATCCGAACTCAGAAGATTGGAATGTTTTAAATGAAGTGATCCATCCCTGGCAGTGTTCAAGACGAGGCTGGATGGGGCCTTGGGCAACCTGGGCTAGTAGCAGATCTGGATGTTGTGGCCCTGCCTATGTCAGAGGATTGGAACTTGATGATCCCTGGGGTCCCTTGCAACCCAAGCTGTTCTATGACTTTATGATTCTATGATTCTATAGTTCTATGATTCTATCATCTATCAGAGAAACCTGAAGAAACAAATCTTTTTTTGGCTTTTTCTCCCCTTTTACTTAGAAGACAACGTCTACAATAAGTCATGTCTTGAGTCTGAGTTTCCTCTCTCCTGTACATATCTTAAGCTAAAAAAAGAAAGCAGCCATGGAAATGTGTCAGTTTAATTATCTCAATTTCAGTTCTATCTTTTAAAAAATGTAATCAGAATGTTTTCTATCTTAAACATCATCATCATGTACTCATACCCTGCAGTCAGAACAGCAACTTAGGTGACAGGCGTATCTGAGTTTTGAGATGGGAATAGACATTATAGAAATTCTCCCCATCCCAGCACATACCAGACAGGAATACTCCACTCTGTGCTCCTTATCTGCTGCTGTTTTCTTCTCTTTCCTAAAGGAGAGGGGAGCAGCAATGAAGGGTAAACCAGTAGCATAGAAAACTGGAAACAGAGACCATGAACATGTCAGATGGGGACACTGCAGAGAGCTCAGTCCTGTGCTTTGGCAAGCAATTCCCATGTCACTGGGGGAAAAAATTATCTAATATTTTTCTCAGTTCAGAAAGCACAGCCTTTAATCTCTGCAACAAAGATGTCTCTCTGCAAAGAAAAAGAAGGGGGGGGGGGGGGGGGG
>PPHD01003509.1:0-31274 GCA_002909625.1 Bambusicola thoracicus | reverse complement strand
AAAAGCCCAAGGTAAAGAGTTTTAAACAATATTACATAAATGATCTTCAGGAAGTAAAGTATTCTATATTGCATATAAGTTGATATTTAAACACCTGAAAGTCCATACATAACACTGTGGGTATTTTCTTTTAATACTCGGGATGAAAAAATGGTAAATCAAATAACAACCTAGTGAAGAGCACCACTACAAGTCAAATGTCATAAAGCCAGGTTAAACTTTTAGTACTGGTGGTATCATTAAAAAGCTTTTGGTGTAACTGGTGCTTCTGACCAGCAGAGTGTGCCCTTCCCTCTAATGTACTTGAGCAGTACAAAAAACAAAACACAGTTTACATTGAAAAGAAAAAGAGATATCTTTTTAGCATACTTGCCTCAGATAACTATGATAATCAATGCATTTTTTTTGTGGAAAACAGTAAGAGTTTGCGTAGTGTTAGTTCCTAATGTTCTGTATTGCTTGCTGGATTTCCCCTATTTCAATTCGTACAGATGTAGTATCTGTATACACTCTTCTGAAATACAGTTTCTGATCCAAAATATTGTGGACTGACTCCTGCTCCTAGTGAAGTTGGTGGTAGTTTTGCCAATGACTTCAGTGGAGAAGGTTAGGAGTCTTCCCTTGTACGTGATTTTTCTGCAGGAGGAGTAGGTAACTGTATAACCAGACTGTCACGCAGAGACCTGTTTTCAGCAGAGCTCATATCCAAGTATGGTTCTTCACAACCCACTGTGTCATCTCTGCTTTCATTATTTCTCCATTTTCTCAAGTATGTGTTTTAGGTTTCACTTTAATTTCTTGTCTGTGTCTGCAGTCCTAATGTTTACATGTTTGTATTACAACTCGAATTTCAGTATTGGAGGTCATCTAATTGGTGTTGTCATGTCGTTTCTGTGAATTTTCAAGAGAACAAATTGGGCAAAGGTCTGCATAGCTAGAAATTTACAGTAACTTAGAAAAATAAATATGTTTGTGTTTCTGATTTCCTACTCTCATTTTAAAAATGATTTCTTGTAAGTTGCCTGGAACTGATCATGTTATGGGTGTCTGGGTCTAAAAAACATGCACAATATTATGGTTTGTATTTGATGTTACAGGATCGTGAGCTTCTCAGGCATGTGAACTAAGGAAAATGGAATTTAAATGCTGAATGTATTTCAAAGAATAATCTCGTAGTACTTCACAAATACTTGAACAGAGTTACTTCTCTGTGCGTTCTTTTTTACTTGATATTTTTAGAATTTATTGATTTGCTCATAAATAGCAAATCTGCACTGAAAATGTGTTGCCGAGGACTTGGGTTGCATTTTGAAAGATTATGGTGGACTGGTAGCATTAAACTCCTCGGCTGTCCGTGTGCCAAGCATTAGATCATGACATAGAGCAGCTCCAGATCCCTTGTCTTCCCCTGCATCTGGCCATCAGTCACAGCACTGCAGCAACCAGCACTCCTCAGTCAGAGCTCTCAGGTTCTCCAGAGTAAATCCTCTACTGTAACGTGCCTAACAGAGCCTGGCTGCTTTTTTTTCTTTTCTTTCCCACCTACTGAAATGGGCAGACTTTGCTGAATTGATGATGGCATGTGCTGTTTGTTGGCACGAGAGGATTTAGGCAAAACATAATTACTCATTTTATTAAGGTGTTATTTTATTCTTCGTGTTCATATTTCATATCCACCTCATAAGCTTCCCTAGTGACAGGGCATGCAATATAGAATAGATCAAATACATTCCCAGCTGAGAACCACCAGTGTATCTTATGCATACAGCAGCCTGTCCAGGGACAGCTTTTTTAATTGTCTGGGCTCGGGTGCTTCAGTGTCAAAACTCCCACTACAATTTATGCTAGCTGTGTCAAAAGGGTTTTCTGGCAGTATCAACAACCCCTAAACAAAACGTTAAATATGAAGGAAAGAATTTTTAGTATTGTTACAGTAATTCCATTGGAGACACATTGGCCATCATCAATCACTGTCCTGTGGTAATTTATTACTGACTCAGTTTGTTGTGCTGTGACTTTGTGCACAGGACTCTGTCAAAGCCGGGAAGAACATCGTTTCATTTCAGAAAGTGTTGGCAACAGACTGCCATACTAGTGAGATAATTTATTTCTTTTTCTTTTTTTAAGTATGAGTTTGCAGCTTCCTTTGTCATGGTGCGTGTAGGTCACCAGAGGAAAGCTTGCTTTAGAGCACTGACTTTTAGCACAACAGCTTAAAGAAACTGTCCAAACTTGATGCAAATTAGTCCCCTGCTCTGGAGGCAAGCACACTTTGTGTTTAAGTTTAAAATATCATGTTGTTAGATGAAAGTACTGAACACAGAACTGATTCACATTCTGAAACTCTGCCTTTCCATCTTATACATCATTTCTTTCTAATGTTTAGATGTGAGACTGTTTTTCAACCTTGGTCTGCTGGGCTATTATGTAAAAGATAGCTTTTTTTTTTCCCCTTGGAAGCATTGCAGAGCAGATAATGGTAGGCAAAAGTATGGAAATAATTCTTCAAGTTGTGGGCCTGCTGACATCAGTGTAATACTAACTTTGATGAGCCCTAAATGTCTCACTGTGTCTTCGTAAGTAATTAGGAAATCTTTATGAGTATTGTTACCATTTTATTGTTGTCAGTATTTTATAACGTCATCAGATCCCTTTGTGTGTGTGTAGAAACAAGCTAACCATTTGCACAACCATGTTTAGAAAAGGAGAAAGATCACTTAAAAAGTCAAATAAGTTTAAAAAAATTCTAACTTGAGTGCCATTGTAGTGAACACACAGTGGAAACGAAATTCAAATGCTCTCATGCTGTCTTTTCCTAACAGTATCATTGCCAAGGAAAGCCATATGTATTTTCTTTTCTCCTTTTTTTGTAATGTATACTGTGTACATTATCTACTTGCTACTTTATCATCAGCAACAGATTGTATTTTTTTTTTTTCCTCTGTGCTAATTCTTTGTCTTCTTTCCTTTGTCATTAATACACATTAAGCTTGTTCTGTCCGTATCTTCTTCCCCTTGGGCACCTCTTCTACATGCTATGGAGGTGCCATAAAAACAGCTCTTTACACCTCAGTACTGAATTCGGCACATCAGTGTGTGATTTTAGATTCTTTTTTACAGTGTGTCTGCCACTCATTACCTAAGCACAACAGATTATGTTGAGGATGGGTATGCATCTCAATTTTTGTCCTTGACAGCCTGTGCATCGCATTAAACATAAATCAGGTGCGTTTCCTTCCTCCCACCCTTGCTTCCAATTTCGTTGTAATTACAAAAATCAATACACATGAGGCATGACAAGGAATTAATTATTTTTTCAAGAATTGACTGAGTTACAGTAAATAGACCTAAGCCTCCTTTAATTGAAATCAGTGAGACTTTTGTTATTGAGGCACATGGGCTAGAGTTACACTTGAATACCAACACAAACTCAGACTCTTGTGCTCTTGAAATCAGTCCCAGTTCCCCATTGCATTAACTGAACTCTTTGAGCTTCAGTGGACCGTGGCCTTAGAGTCAGAGATGTCAAGGGCAGTGCAGGTCATGCACTTCCTGGTTTTGTAGCTCATGGTCATGTTTCTACTTGCACTTCTACTGCTCATGCACATTCTGCTGCCACATTGTGTGGGCTCTTTTAGCAGTGTGGAAAATGCACACTTCTTGGTAAGGCTTGATCTTTGGAAAAAGGATCAACAGATCTGTAACAGAGCCACAGGCTGTGCAGACTTCATCGTGTTACATCTCTGTGGTCTTTTTGCTGAATGAAGACAATGTAGCCTTAAAGTAGAAAATTCTTTTTTCCTCTCAAAAAATATAGTGAGAACAATTCTTTAAAATCATAAATCAGTTATTGATAATGGAAAATAAAGCCCTCTGCTGCATACTAACTCATTTCAAAGAACGCACATTTATTATTTCACAGTTTGACATGTATAGTTGTGCCCAGTGAAAGTTGACACTTCTATATCCAATCAGTAATTAATATTAGCACCGTACCTGAAAAATTTATGGGTCCTAAAAATGACACACAGTCATGTTATAGCAAAAATGAAATGATGTTCATTCTTTACAACAGTAAGCCACTTCAATTCTAGGATCTTCTTTCATTCCACCAGGCTGGGAAGGACTTCCACAGTCTTTAATCTCAGGCCTGGCTGCTTTTACAGTCACATATCCTCTAAGCCTGTTTCTGAAATACTGCTGGTCAGTGACTCCTTCCAACTGATGATATTTGAAAATTCAGTGAATGATTTTGTAGATTTCAGATGAATGCTTCTTGATTCCTTAAAATATCTTTGTGAAGTTTACAGCTTGTCGTATGTATTTTAGGTAAAGCTTTGTGTCCATCTTCATACAGATGGTGTGAAACGGAGCTGTTGCTGTGAGTCAGGCCAGCAGAATCACCTCTAAATTCTGAAAGTCAAATAAAGGAAATGTATTTCACAGCACTCTTAGATTTGATTTCAGTTAATCTCCGAGCACAGAGCTGCTCTATTAGCTCATCTGGAAGAGAGCAGTTCTTAGGAACTTTGATGACTATTCCAGTGTCATTTCAGCTCACTGCATAATTCACAATAACAATGCACTGTCCACCAAAATCCCTTTTTTATCCTTTACACCTATGTAGGAAGCCAAAACCTCTTATGGTTTAGCTGTGTTTCAATTCAAACCTTTCCAAATGCATTCCGATTTAACCATAGGCGATCACTCAAGAATTTCAGAGAAGGCATTTGAAGGAAAAGTTTATTTAAGTTTACCAAGTTCCTTGGGACCTTGCACTGCATGGATTTGGTTTAGGTAAAAGTGATTTCTTCTGTTAATTCTTTCAGTTTAAACATCTACAAATCTTAAAAGGAAATGTCTCTTGAATCCGTTGCTGCTAAGCTAATAAGATTGATGGCAGTGACTGCTGGAAAAAGAAGAACACAGAAGTAGGAGGTTTGAAAATAATTTACTGTTTGTTTCACTGCTCAACTTCGGGTTTTCGTGCTTGTATATTCATCAGAAGGGAGTAATAAAATGCTTTTCTGCCTCATTAAATGGGCAACAACATGGAGAAATGAATGGAATTTACCCTCATTGAACAACAAATATTTCAAAAGACTGTTTTTAAATGAAAATGTTTAGACTGAGATTTCCAAATCTTCCTATGACTTGATCTTTAAGGATCTGGCATCTTCCCACTTCTAGAGCAGAGACTGCATTTACATTGGAGGATGCAGCTTTCATGCAGCATTCACTTGAGGATCTTTGCACTTTGTTCAGCACCTCTCATCATCAAGTTCTAAGCGACAATCAGTCTAATTATCTGATCAGCTTTGAGTGGTTTACTCCTTGATATTTCTTTCAGTGTTTTATTAGTGTGAGGCAGTCCCCAGTTGCAGAGTGGGGTTTTTTTTTCAGGAAACAAGGGCTGTGTCTTTTTTTTTTTTTCTGTTTCTCCCAGTGGATGAAGTGCAGAACGCACTTACTGTAGGTCTATAAATTGAGTGGTAAATAATCTTGCTTCACTCGTTAAAATGGAATATGTTGACCTTTATCTTACACCAATTTGATGCCAATAAAACTCCCTTAAATTCTCTGAAGTGACTAGCTCATAAGTAGACCTGAGATCAAAACACTTTAGTCCAAATAACAGCATCCTCTAAGGAATATTTTCAAGTAAGACCTTGCTTGCTTGTTTGTTTATATCTTTTCTTAACAGATTCACATTTTTAATGATCAGTTATTTTTCCAGCAGAATAAATACTGCAGTGTGAGCAATGAATATCAGGTCACAAAAGATGTATCTAACAATTTGAGGTGATATTTATTGTGTTAATTAAATGTCTTCCCATATTAGTCCTGCAGATACTCGTATGTCATGGGAACACACATGAATACTAACTTTCAAATCAACAGCATCACATTTCCAATGCAAATATGCAAAATGCTTTTCGAATTTAAATTGATTTTAAATATTTTTAAAAAATATTACAAACCTATTGCAGTAAGAATGTAAGTATGGAAAAGCATTTTAATGAAAAGGGACAAAACATACGAAATTTATATTGCTGTTTGTTGGTAGGAAGTGACAGATTTCACACATACATTCTTTGTACTGGAAACCAGACAAAGTCTTGGGTGTCATACAGGGCTGAAACAAAAGAAAGTAATTGATTTGAGAAAGCATGCAGTGTTTCATTTTACCCCACTGTAAATACAAAGAAATGTTATAAAGCCAACAAAATCAATGGTGATTTAAACTG
The DNA here is from genome assembly GCA_002909625.1 of Bambusicola thoracicus. Taxonomy (NCBI): domain Eukaryota; kingdom Metazoa; phylum Chordata; class Aves; order Galliformes; family Phasianidae; genus Bambusicola; species Bambusicola thoracicus. The sequence continues at coordinate 25,026 of PPHD01003509.1, read as the reverse complement.
GTAGGAATGGAGGCAGAGTATGGTGGATAATGGTGGTCGTGCAGCAGGCAGATTTGGTTTGTGAGGGGTAGTGAGATTTTCCTGGATAACATGCTAATACACGAGCGCTGTGATTTTTTATTTTTTTAAGAACAATGAATTCAGAGTCCAGCTACCATCTGTGGGCTGAATATATAGAAAAAAAAAAATAATTTAAATGGCAAAAACTTGAGACTTCTTCCTGAACGAAAAAAACACCTCACTGATTTTCTTTTGTCTAATTGGCATAAATGAATGAGTTCTTTATCCGTCCTGGCTGAACACATGGCTCACATCTCAGATCACTGTGGTTATCTACTCAATTAGCCTTCCTGACAGACTTCAGAAAGCCAAAAACCAAAGCAGATTGCCATTTCCCCCCGGTGTCCAGCTTTGCATGGTACGGTCCAACACAGGGAGAGGCCCCGCCTCTCAGAACCTCCCTTTGGCTCTAAAGCAGGCAAATAACCTGAATTCAGAGGCAGTGCCCCCTAGATTCCATCCCTTCATCAGCAGAAGGTACAGCAGCACTCAAACAAGTCTGCTGTGGGGACAGCACGGACATGCATATGTGACAGACCTGTTTGAGCTTGCAGAGGCATCCAGCTTTGCATCTACAGCACGGGGCAGCATATAGCAGCTATGCTGTTTCACTAGGGAAAGCTGCAAGACTTTACCATCCTTGTGTCTTGTGTAACATCACAGAATTGATAGATGGGATGACAGATCAGCCCAACGGGGGAGGAATAATAAGCAATGAATGTGCTATTATTTACCATTAAGCAGATAAAAAGATGTCCCGTCCTCCCATCTCCCTCTTCATAACAGACTACTGCAGTGAACATCCATCAAAGTGACAGAACAGACCGTGTTTTCTCGCCATTAGGGATGCAGTTTCAGAATACCATCACCATTTGCAAACAAAGTCACTTGTTAAAGAAAATGATTTGTATTTCTACAGTAGCTGATTTTACTATAATGCATTGTTACTTTGATCATCTTAAATGCTTAATTAGTGTTAGAAAACCATTCAGTTAAAGGGAGGGGAAGGAACTCACAAATTGCCATACACGTGGTCAGCTGAGCTATGTAATAAAAATCGAAAAGTAAAAGTTGTCTTTTCTCCCTTGACAGGATTAATTGCTGAAGTAGACCTTACTTCTGATGTTAAGATTATTGCATGGTTAATTCTTCTTAACACAAGTGCCTTTTCTATGCAGCAGTGAGCACAGTGTGTTTTACCATAGGCTGAAGAAAACAAAAATGTGAATAAGAGGTGAAAAAATGAATGTATGGCTTCTTTCTGGAAGGTCAAGGTCAGGATGATAACATCCTAGGCAGAGCACTTTGTCTCTGCAGAAGATGCTCTTCATCATACTGAGGTAGCTTAGGACAAGAAAATATCAACCCAGAGTGAGCAGTATAACTTTAAAAAGCCCCATATCTGTTCTCTGTAATCTTTTAAACCACTTTGGTCTGCAGCATCCCATCCCATTCTCTGCTCTACAGTAGAGTGCATGCCAGCTGCTACTCGGTAACCTGTGTCCCTGTGACTCCTGCGCTCATTTCTGTTCAGTATTTATTGCTTTCTGGAGCTGAAATCTGCTAGAGAATGGATGTGTGGCTTCAATGTAGCAACTGCCTGTGAGAAAAACTAGTCTGTGTGTTAACAGTGTTATCTCTGAAAGACAGAGACCAAACATTTTGTGTCAGAATGCGTAGCTTAAGTTGTGCAATACTTAAATCTGCCAAGAGAATTCACTGCTGGAAAATCAGTTGTGATTCTGCCAAGGCAAGTGTTTTCCATGGTAAACCTTAGTGAACAATGTAACTGCAGCGTGCTGTTGACTCCCCTTCACCTTTTCCTAGGTTATTCCAGTACGCTGTGTAATAGGTGTTCTAAATACATGCATTGTATGTAATTGTGTACGTATTATATTTGAATGTATGATGGCACACACAATTCAAATGTAGTGCTTCACATGGCATCTTATACACCTCCACATCACTCTGTGTCAGGGTGAGAGCGAACAACAAATACTATGAAGGCAGAGACCCGNGTGCTTTTATACAACTGCATTCATCACTGAGCAACAACAGCAACATATTTATTCATTATCAGATTTTCTGTGCAACTTGACAAATGATAAGAGATTGAGTCTGACAGAGCTAATGGAAAAATGTTAGAAGAAATATTAATGCTTACTGTGTAAACTCATTAGAGAGATGTTTTAAAATGCGTGAAGTGAGGGAAAAATATGTTCCTTAATGAANATGCTTTTATACAACTGCATTCATCACTGAGCAACAACAGCAACATATTTATTCATTATCAGATTTTCTGTGCAACTTGACAAATGATAAGAGATTGAGTCTGACAGAGCTAATGGAAAAATGTTAGAAGAAATATTAATGCTTACTGTGTAAACTCATTAGAGAGATGTTTTAAAATGCGTGAAGTGAGGGAAAAATATGTTCCTTAATGAACAAAGAGATGAAATCACTGGTCCTGCAAAGATTGTTTTATATGCGTAGCTTTGCATATGCAAATGGGTTTTTAAGGCGTTGATTCTATCCCTGTGCAGAATCAGTCTGCAAAACAGAGCAGTAATGACAGAGCTGCTGTGTATCTGCCCATGAGGTAGCAGTGCGCATTGCAGTACACATTAAAGATACAGGTTGCTGTTATTAGTACAGTCAGGACAAGATCGGTACTGAATTTATCTTACAGTGCAATTTCAGGATGATAAATGTATTAGTAGAAACAGTAACAGAAATTTCAAAGACTTTAAATGAAATACATTGACTAAAAAGTATATTGAGAATTATAAAGAAAATCACAGTTTTCTTGCTGTATTTAGAAACTGTAAAAAATACTGACCAAGGACAGGTTGTTGCTTTGAGATGCATTTATTTCCCCGTTAGTCTGAGAGTACTGAGTCTAGTGGGGGAAGAAAACTCCCTGTACATCATCCAGAAGGGAGAGAAAATGCGCTCCCAGCATCTCAGACATGTCAGTGTGTGCTTTCCTTGCAACATGGGTGCAGCTCTCCAGGGTCTGGCAGCCTTCCTTAGTCAGCAGCAGAATAGTGGGGAAGGGTTGCAAGCAAGCTGCTCCTGGCTTGCTTGTTCTCTTGGAAGATTACTTTTCATTAAATTTCTACTATGATTCATTTCTAACAAATCAGCATTTTTTGGCAGAAACACATTATGTTATTTGAGGATCCTAGCATATAGGTTTAACGGTAGTGACTCAGTACATTTCCTTTTATTCAGCCATTTGATGGCAGAAAGAAGTTCTCGCCAAGCGATTGTGGAGTGTGACTAAGCACATAAACTACAGCTAAGAACTGTAAATGATCTCTTTTATGGAGTCCTAGTGATTTGTAAGCTTTGTGTGGAATAAGTGCATGTGTCCAGGAAGGCGAAACCTAATCCAGAGATGGTGAGATATGGAGCCTGGCTTAAGGATGCTCAATGCTTTTAAGCTCTTGTAACACTGACCTTTCTGAGGAGCCAGAGATTGTTTGTAGGAAAATTATTGTGAGAATGGTGAAAGTTGCTAGTTTTTAGTTCTTCCATCACCAACATCCCATGTCCTGCCCCCACAGAATTGTTTCAGACTTTAGATGATCATCTCATGGAAAAAATTCCTTTCCAAACCTACCAAATATGGGACAGCAAGTTGCAGTCCTGGTTAATTTCATCCAGTTTGCAGTCCTCCAGGTTTAGCCTCCAGTTTATAGAAATGAATGAAGACATTCACTAGGGAAGAAAATGGTTATTAGGCATACCGTACTGTCCTGGCAATAGCAGGCAGTGTTTTCTGGTCGTTTTTTTTTTCTTTCTTTCTTCTTGTATTCCTCCTCTTTCCACTTACCTCAGTTTTACAAACTCTCCCAGTGTCTTGCACTGACCTTTCTTTCACAGTATATTGTTTCTTCTTATACTCTCTACTTAAATATCCTTTACTTATGCTTTGTTTCTTAGACTCTTTTCTCCCTCTTCCTCTTTGCCATCACTTGCCACTATTAAATTTCGAGCAGTATTTACGGGAACTCATGGGAATAATGTTTCTTTCAGATTATAAGACTAATTAGAAGAAGAAACCTGAAGGGAAAAGGTGCTATAGAGCTGACATGCTCTGCATGTCTGTGAGCTTGACTGTGTACCTGGGATACGTTCCAAAGTCATCCATCAGGTGGAAGATGAGATGCAGAAGCTCCAAAGGTGTATGAAAAAGTAATTAATGATTACACATAAGCACTCAAAAACTGAACGATGTAATAGGAAGAGTAATATTTAGAGTGAAGTAAATGGAAAAAAATGAAACTGAAACCAGGAAACAGTAGAAAACAAAGGTGAAAATGGGTCAGAGAATGAGGTGAGAATGATTGAAGACTTAAGAGAGAGAAAATGAGAAATGTAAATGAAGGAATCCAGTCTAACACAGCAAAAATGCACTGAAATTGCATCTAGCAAAGTGGCAGTCTTGACTTCAATGCTCAGTATTCTGTGAGCAGTAAGCACAGCAGGTTTTATTCTGATGAATTCTGAGTTCAGTAATGTCAAGTTTATGCAACAGCATGCAACACATAGTCTGCTGCAAGGTAAAGCTCCTGTTTGAGTTCTGATTGACAGTGCTCCACTTCTATACTTATAGTCACATGAGGAGGAAACGGACATTTATAGTTTTTCTCTGGAGACCAAGGCCAAGGGCAGATGGTGGATGAGATGTGGATTGCTTAGACCTTGTGATTGCTGTTCTTGGTGTGGAGATTAATGGTAGGTTTCTTTTAAAGAGAAGGGCTACTAGACCTCGTAGCAAGTGCACTAGGTAGATGGGCAGGGAGCTGGGCAGTGCTACACTCAGTTCTCTAGGGATGTTAAGCCAATTGCCAATAAATTGCCAATAATTTGTTGGTTGTTCTGGATTCTTCATTGTGTTGAGTCCACTTTGTTATGTTCTGCAGGCATTGCTGGGCATTTCAACTGCTGGACCAAATGCAAAGGATGTTGTTAGTTAATTACAGATGTGTTTCTAGAAGGAGAGTCTAAAGGGCAGGTACTTTCTGTCCATCCCTGCAGCTGAGTGTTGTAGTCACTGAGACTTGAAAGTGGATTGTTTGGTAAATAGTGTATTCCTCCCTCCAGAATGTAATTCTAGTACATTCAGAGTTGGAATTTGCAAAACAGTGTCATGTGGGGTGGAGAGAAGTAATCTGCTTACATCGGTGCCTATGTCATTTCCTTCACTGTCTGTCTTTGGCTCCATTTATAGAGGAATGGCATTAGCTCCAGAGGTCGAGATGCCTCTTCCCAAATGCCGTGTAGCGGAGCAGTTTGGCCTTTTTCCAGGTACACAGAAGGAAGCTGTGCCTTTTTAAGCAGAGCACGAACTGAGCATCACAAACATAGGAGTACTAATAAAAAGCTCAGAGCATCAGTATCTCTTCTTTCCTTGCGTTATCCCACATGCCATCTCCTTTGCTATGCTTTTGTGTTGCTCCCACTCTTTTTTGTTTTGTTTTGTTTTTTTTAAATATGCTTTGCAAATATATATATCATAGAACAAACAAAATGCATGTTCTATGATTCTATGATTCTATTAATGTACAGAGATCCTAAATGATAGTATCTTACAATGATCTGATTTCCAACCTCAATGAAATTCAAATCTTCAGTGCCCTGGGAACAGGGAGGCATTCCAACAACTGGAGGTATCCCACACATAGTTTAAATCTGTAAGTTCTCCTCAGTGGTGCTTTAGTCAGAGCAGACTGAAGTGCTGAATGGGCCCTTGGTTTGCGATGTGAGCATATGACTTCTGCTCTGCTACAGGAAAGAGCAGATTGTCTGCACTCTGAATCGTCTGAGCGTTAGTAAGTGAAGCATTGCTCATTGGTCAAGCTGTTACCTGTAAACTCACTAACCCCTTCAGCTGCTGCTGCTACAAATTTTAGTCAAATGGAAATATAAGGAAATGTCACGTGCAGTAGATATAGTTGTTTGTTATATTCTTGAATATATCTGACAGTAAATATTTTTATGTGTACTAGATATATTAAGAACATGCATATACTGTGTCCATAGAGATTGGTTTGATAAATATATTCTGGATGCATCTGTTAAATTACTCACAGCCTTGTAGGATATAAAACACATTATTAAAAAATAATATTAATGATTGTAAAATTGGCCCGATCAGCTTTCAGTTAATTACAGCCTGATTCAACCCTCAAGGTTTTTTTTCTGTAATATCACCTGCTTAGTATGCTGGTGGCCTTCTGGAAAGCCAGTAAATGAAAACTACAGAGAAAGAATTTTATTCACCTGGCGGGAGCCTTCACTGGCAACAAATACAGCCAAATGACGTGAGGAAAGGGACCTTGGGAGTGTGCTGGTGGGGGGTTAAAAGTGTAAAGCCACATTGATTTGGTTTGATATACCCAGGAGAAGACAAACCACAGCACTAAACATTAGCGTATGATTTTCATAGCTTAGGAAGGAGCCTGTGCTCGAGCATGTCCAGGATAGCAAGTGATTAGCAGTCTATAGAAAACTCAAGACTAGCCTTCTAGCTCCAATGCCTAAATTAGAAAACATAAATAACCTTTATCTCTGTTTATCCATATAACACTTCTCTACCACTCCTGAATTGCTAGGGATTTGTTAGGTTAAGCACACCTGAGATTAGATAATAAGGGGCACGTAAACGCAAATTAGATAATAAATATAGGAAAATATCATGAGAAGAGTGTTCCATTGTAAACGAGCTTCTAGCTGAATTCTCTTTTCGACAGTGTTTGTGTAAATCACAGTGACTGTTCTCTTCAAGGAGAGAGTCATGGCAGTGCTTATACACTTGCAAGTACTTGTTTCTGAATACTCTCACAGTGAAAGAGTTGAAACATTTATTTTCTCACCCTAAAGGTTGACACGTTGCAAACCAGAGAGATGGAGTGGCAGGGGGAGTGAGAAGCAAAGCATCAAAATGTCATCGTGCATTTGTCACGTATGTGGCTTCCCAATTAATGCATAGACTAGTCCATTATGGGATAAATCTCTGGAGCTACATAAGCCCAACCGCTTAACACGTTTCTCAGTCAATTTTCCACCCTTGTTTTTTGTTTGTTTGTTTGTTTTTTGTATGTCTATTTTGATAGATTGAAAATAAACATTCTTTTTCTTCCTATTTCTCTCCTTTCTATTTTTCTAATTGAAAATTGTCATTTGCTTTTGTGTTTACTTATCTGGCATAGCTGCCTCCTGGGGTGATCAAGGTGCCCTCCCTACCTGATGCTCCTGATGAGGAACATTGTGAACTACTTCTACTTCATTGTGATCTACTTCTAACAGAGTTCGGAATAATGGTGATAGTTTCATAGTTTGAAATACTTCAAAGTGTTGATATTTAGGGTAGTTCCTACCTTGGACATTTGTTCTGTTATATTCTGATAGGTTTTTGCTCCTCTGGACTAGATACTAGTCTGATACTGGACGAGATAAGCTAGACTTCTTATTACCTTAATTATGTAATTACTGTGTACCTTCTAGAACTTGCTTGTTAAAGTTGTGGAGATCCTGTAGTGATTTGAACTCCCGCATTTTTCTTTGATTTTTATGTTTTGCTAACAGTCTGTATCCTAACATTCTTCATCTTCTTCACTCATAGAGTACAAGTGCTTCATGGTTAGTGCCTTGACTGCCTGTACAGCTGTCATTACTGCTCGTCCAGTTTAGTCAGATTCATTTGTAGATTACTGTAACAACAACAACAACAAATCTTGAGTTACTTTCTAGCTCACAAAATATGGTCATTTTTTACATTTAGTGTTGATAACATATAGTGGCAAAATTCTCCACCTCTCTGAGTTGGTTTGTTAAGACTGGTCTGCCTTGCTTGCAGTTACTGACTGTGCAGGGGGCACATGTGACTGTCTTCTCCATGGTAATTTACTGGCAGTTTTTCCGATGATAAAGGGTATTGTTGCACAGCTTCCACTACAAGCAGTATTCACCATTAAGTTTTATGGTGTCTTTTTAGGTCAAAATTTCCGTTTCTCCTTCAGATATCTGAGCAAAGTTACTGTTTGATGCATAAACTCATGAGAACATGCAATATTAATAATAGGGTAAAATTATGAGTGTATTATATAATATGAGTAGTAACAACTTGGCCTTCTGTTTTATATGAAGAGCTACTTTCAGAGCATTATTTGATCCCACCTCTATTTCCTTTCTAGATTTGTGTTTCTCTGAGGAAGTGTCTTGGTTAGGATCATCTTTACAGTTCTGTACAATATACTATTATTGTGCAATATAAACCATAAATTATATTTGTTAGTACTCTGATTTCCTCTCTTGGGAGTTTCCGATCAATAGCCATAGGAGTCTCCTGCTTCTTTCTCAGTACCCCTCAATTAGCCCTCTCAATTCTATTTGCAGCTATTAATGCTCTTCCTGTTTTAGCCTGTCACTCACACTCGAGTCCTTAATACATAAAGCTTAATGTAATTTTTGTAAGAGCACATGTACAGGCTGCAGTCCTGGTGTTGGTTACCGCAATGAGGCTCCTGAGGCCCTGACTGCCAGGGGAGCCTTCCCACCACACAGACCGCGTCTCTTCTGTCAGCTTCCTTTACAACTCAGGAGGAACGGAAGCAATATCCAGCAGTTACACAGTGTATATTTCTTGCTCATTTCACATAATAGCTTTTATAAACGTTTTAATTACTTAGCAGCTACCATTTTTGTTATGGGCAATTTTAATACGCAGTTAGATATGGGCTTTTGAGGCATTCTTTGTGTCATGAACATGGTAATTTGTAAAGAAGCAGAGCTTCTAACTCATTTTTAACTCTCTTAAATAATGTTTAATCCTCATCTTAATCGTGCCCCTTCCCTTTCTTTCGGTAGATATGTGTTGCAGTTCCCTGTGGTGCAGAATACAAAACAGGGAGGTACACTGAAATGTTATCATAGACTATCCCAATTTGGAAGAAACCCAGAAGGATCACAGAACCCAACTCCCAGCTCCACACAGCTCCACCCAAACCCTGTGTCTGAAAGCGGTGTCCAAACACTCCATGAGCTCTGGCACTGGGGCTGTGCCCACTGCGCTCTGGGGCAGACTCTGTCCTTAACCCCCACCTGACCCTCCTCTGACACAGCTCCGTGCCATCCCCACAGAGCTCAGTGCTGCCCTCTGCTTCCTATGAGGAGCTGCAGCCGCCATGAGGCCTCCCCTCACTCCTCTGCTCCAGGGGCCTCAGCATTCCTCACACACCTTGTCCTGCAGACCCTTCTCCATCTACACAGCCTCCTCTGGAGAGCTCTTGAATAGCTTTATGTCCTTTTTGTACCGTGGTACCCAGACTGTACCCAATGCAGGAGATGAGGCTGCACAGTGCAGAGCAGAGGGCGCAGCCCCTCCCCTCATCCAGTGGCAGCACTGGGCCTGGTGCCCCCCAGGTTGGCCCTCCTGGTGCCAGGTCACACTGTTAATTCAATTGAAATTGCTTGATTTTTTTTTCTTCATTATTCTCATCCATCAGTGAAAAATTAGTTTTCAGTTCCTCAGGGGTTACATTTGGGGTTTATTTCTGTAGAGCAACGAGCAACTGTAGCATTAATCATAGAATCATCATAGAATCACAGTTCAGCTTGGATTGGAAGGTATCCACCCAGTCCCACCCCCAGCCATGGGAAGGGCTGCCCCCCACCAGCTCAGGCTTCCCGGGGCCCATCCAACCTGGGGTGGAGTGCCTCCAGGGATGGGGCACTCTGGGCAGCTTTAATCCATAGAATTGTTGCATATTAATACTGTGAGTCAAGTTTTAGCATGAATACCCAGTAACCCTTTTGGGAAGCTATTGAGTGAACACACTGAGCAGGAAAAAGTGGTTCCCTTTGTCCTTGTTCTACCTCTCTATAGCCATTAATTTTCCTGTCCGTTTTCTTCAATAATTTTCTTTCCCTGGCTTGCACCTTCTCAGGACATTGTTAGAGGCATTGGATAGTCATGGTGCAACAGATATTGTTTGTATACCTCTGACTTATTCCCAGGGCTCAAATCAGCTTTAGCTTTCCCTGGGTATCAGCCCATGAGATAAAGTAGATTCTCTGCTGCCAGAAGTCAGGCTTTCCTCATTTCTACCTTTTTCTTTTTCTTCTCCAGTTAGTACTTTCTCATTGCCAAACTCTCTTGGCAGCTTAAGATGATGTATAGTCGAATAGTCTTCCTCTGTTGTTGCAATAGAAAGGTGATTTTCTTTCACCTCTGGCACCATGTAACAGCATACAGATTTGTTTTCAGGCTGTGCTGGGCTATTGCAGACAGTCTTTGCCATCCAGGAGGCAGCTGTACAGGCAACATTAGTTTCTCAGATAATGATAATAAGAACCACAGAAACGTTTTCTCCCGGGTTTGCTATTTTTACATAGAATAATGCTGGGTTTTTTGTTTTGTTTGGAGATGGATGGTATGGATATTTTACTATAAATTCCTAATTCAAAGCAATAACTTTCAAGCTGCTATCTTATCTTAATTTATAGTACGTGAGATATTATTGAACTTACATGTTTGTTGGTTTAGGCTACAGTACTTTAAAAACATCCAACACATCAAATCAAGGTTGTTGGAGTGGTTTTTTTTTAGGATATTTGGGCTTTTTTAGAATGATAACTTGATTTCTTAACATGTATATGGGAGAGTATACTGTATAATTCACCATGTAGATGACTATAGATCAGTGAATTAAAGTAGCTCTTCACTTTCATAATGAATTGATCATTGCATATGGGCCTTTGGAGTTAAAAAATAGATAAAGGTAAAATTATAAATATGGATGACATTTTTTAAGTACTTCAGTGAGTTCTGCCCTTTTGAAAATGTTACCTGTAATGACATCCAGATGCCTACTTGCAGTGTTATCACGTGTATCTTACTAGATTTTGAATGTTCACTCTTTTTATTGCTAGAAGTTGATCTGGTGCTGTAAGCAGCGGACAGCCATGGGCTGTAATCATTCCATTCTGCGTTTCCAAGAGATGGATTAATTTTATTTAGTGGCCAAAATCATTGTATCCTATTTTTACTTTTTTTTTTTTTACAATTCTATTTACCGTGTCATTGATAGACATTGTTGGTGTTTTTGAGGAGAACTATTGTTGCTTTGCTTGGTATTCTGTACCAGTGATTCTTTTAGCATCCTTTCTTGAAAATAATTGCCGTTATATCATTAGGGCTGGATTAAATTTCAGCATAAAGGAAGTATTTCACTTCCTTGTGGTTTTGTGGATCTTAGTCACTATAGATACACAGATGTGGAGTGCATTCTGTAGGTCATTTGTTAAAGTGTAATGCTGCTGCTAACTAGCAGTACAAAAAAGTGCTGTTACCCAGGGAATATTTTGTTTCTTTCACCTCTTGCTATTTTCATGGAGTTGTGCAAATAAGTTGAAACAATTTGAGAATGAACCAAATAAGATGCTGCATTTTTTTTTCTGCTTGTTTTAGACTTTGATCTTTCCATATTTCTGTGTTGTTTTAAATGAGTTAAGCTAGATTATAAGTCTTTTGAATTTATGTGTGAATTAAAGGGGACATGATGTAACTTAAAGAGATGCAAAACTGGAGGTGGCAGGCACTCCTCTCTTCTAAATCTATATAGATATCTACGGGAAAACCATCTACATATTCAAGTCCTTTGAGAAGCAAGTTGTGCTAGGAAGCAGTTCACCTAACCCATTTTATATGCTTGCTCACCATGCAGATTGACACAGAACTCCTCGAGATTCCAGTAGGACCTATGATATATATTTTGATTGAAAATGATATTAAATGTGTGGCTTTTAAATATTGTCAGCAGATCCAGCTCAAACCTCTCTAATTAAGGAGACAGGCATTGCATTTATTAAGCAAAGGACAAATTGAGATTAACTTTTCTGACAGATGTGAAACTTCCTTGATGTATGAGAAGAACAATTGCGGGATTTCCTCAGTATTACTGCTCCTGATTTTGGTCTGCAAATAGCAAATCTTTTTAGAACAGTTTTGGGGTTTAGAGTATCTGTTAACAAATACGCTTTTACTACTACTAGTAGTATTGCTGTACTTTTGGACTTTTCTATACGCCCCACTAAGCCTCGTACAGAGATTCTCTGGTCCCAGTTGTCCCCTTTCTAAATGGCTGCCTACGCCCACCCACAGACTGTGAATGAGGCACAAAGTGTGTCCTCTGGAAATTTCCTTTCTTTCCAAATGGATGGATAGCAATCAACTGAAAGCATCTTTGCTCAAGCAGCCTAAGGTTTTAGTCCTACGTAAGAGATGAGAGAAGGCAAATATTACAAAAAATATATTAGCTTTTTTAAAAAATACTCTTCAGCTTCTAGAAAAACTGAATCAAGAATAGAAGGAACACAAGTGAGTGTATCAGAGGACAAGAATACAGACAGTTTGTGAGTGATGTTGTGGAAGGGAATGCTTAGAGATGCAGGAAGAAGATGTAATTTGGGAGACATAATCAGCTGTTTTGTTGCCTGGCAATACAAAGCAGTGCCAATATGCTCTGAGTGTTTTATGCTGTTCCAGAGGAGCTTCAATTACTCCAAGCATACTGGTGAATGTGAAGTTGGAGTTGAAAGATTTACAATTTGCATTGCATGCCTAAAAATCAAAAGGAATAACAATTTACCACTCTCTTTGAATTCCTCATTTAAGTTTTATATGCAACAATTCCAATAATGAAAAAAACCACAAGGAAAAAAATGATAAAGGATAACATTAAATGTTTTACACTTTCATCTCATTAATTTATGACTGTGGTTCTGAAAGGAGAATTAAAAAACATAAATTCAGATTTTCATCATGAGCTTAAATTAAAGCCAACCTTGTTAAGGAGTGAATATTGACATCCTAGTAACCACTCATCTTAAGACACAAAGTGAATTCTACATGGCTTATCAATGGCTCAGATTCCCATAGGCTACTATGGGAAGAATTATTCCACTTGAAAAAACAGCCTTCCATGTATTGATAGGTACCCTGACAGCCAGCCAGACCCATTACAGATGTACTTTTTATCTGTTCACATCTGAACTTTTCTGTTGCCCATTTCTATTGCATATCTTCAGCATGGTGCAGCTCAGTGTTTTGACAATTGCAGATATCTCATTACCTTGCAATGATTACTGAGCTTGAACCTAAGAAATCTGATGAATGGCTAAATAAGAAAACATATGTTTTATGGTGAAGGAAATATGTCAGATTTCATCTGTCTTTTTGCTTGTGTGCACAACACAAAACTAAAGGTATGCATCTCAGTTTTGCTCTCCTGTTTTGCTGTTCAGTGCAGTGGGAATAAAAGCTGTGTTCCTGGTGCCCAGTGTCTGCTCAGCCTCCAAAACTCTCTGAAGCAGCTTATACTCAGACAAGAAGAAACTCAGAAAAAATTCAGTTGCAGTTGCTGTTTGTCCATTAGGCAGCACTGCTTTACTGACAATGGAAAAGCTGAGGTTTTAAAGCACAAAATGGCACGTTCTGTGAAAATTGAATCGCAATTTCAGAGGCCTATGAGAGTTTCAGTTCCTGAATTGCTCGCTGTGATGTGCTCGGCACTGAGCCAGGTGGCAGCTGGACAGCAGTGCTAGGGCCCTGCTCGCTGGCTCTGCCAGGGCATAAATTAAGGTCATTCCCCATTGCTTACAAAGGCAAGTGTTACTGCTTCCCCAAGCAGAGTTTCACAGCAGTGATGCACCGCTGCGGAACACAGCTGATGCTAAATGATGAGGTATGAGAGGGGAGGGGAGTGTGGGTGATGAAGGTTGAACCTGCCTGCAATTGTGCTTCCAGGGAAACAGTCGCAGTGCTTTTAAGTCCCCAGGAACAGCTTCGCAGACGGTGGAGAAACAAAATGAAAGGAATTTTGAAGCCGTGCTTTTGACTTAAAAATCTTATGTAGCTGAAAATACATGGTAGACTCTGACTTTTAACTTTGGAATTCATTCTGCAGCAGTTTCAGAGGAGGCAAAAACTGTGCTTTTTAGTCTGCGCTGAATTTCCCCATTTGCCTTCATCCATTACTACCCTTTAGTTTGGGGTTTTTTTGTAGACTCACTGACCTATACTTTGCTCCAAGTACATTCTTCCAGAGTCTGGTTTTGATTGTGTTCTTATTCTGCTCTCAGCCAGTTCCAAAATGGGAGCTGTTTGAAATTACTGCTTCTTGGCTATAGGATTTCAGGCATCTATCTTCTTCTGGCTTACTCCTCATTATAACCCTAAAAGCTCATCTAGACTTGTGGTCAAGAGTGCAGCTATGAAAAGAGTTGGCATCAAGCTTGACAGCTTTGTAGCAATTGATCATTTGAGCTAAAAATTGGTGAACAGCTCTGTTTAGCTGCAGCATGATTAAGACAGCAGTGCCATGTAGTATATGCCTGAGCTAGGGTTTTGGATATCATAGATCTTTGTGCTCTTATGACCTAATTTAGATATTCCATGTGGTACTTTAAAATCAAGAATTCTCCAGTGCACCATAATGGCAAGAGTTACTCTTGGTCTTTGGCCAATATTATATTAAGTGATCACTTTTAAGGTCATTATTGTAGTCACCACGTATAAAAAGGAGTTCAGCTTCAATTGACTGATTGTGTACTTTCAACAGCACTTTAAATGTTCATACTTCTAATTTCTGATTTGTGCTCCATTCCTTAACTAAAGAGCTGTCCTGTTTGATCCATCCCTGCTCAAAACAAAACAAAATAAAAACAACAACAAAAACCCACACCTAAACAGGGCACCAACGCAAATAGATCTGTCAATTGTGTTACTATTCCTAGTTTACCTCAGTTCCATACTATTTAAGACATTTTTCCCTTTTGTGATCACTTAGTGATGGTCTCAAACCACAGCTGACTGATAAAGCTAATGATATTTCCTAACATACTCTGCACCTCCGAGAATGTGATTAAAATATAATGTCTAAAGCCCATCAAGTAACCTCAGCTTATCATTGCTATCTTTATTCTGAAGTCAAATCTAGCAGAACAGAACAATGAAAGACAGTCACAGCTAAACCTGAACGCAGGTGGGGTTTTTGAGTACAAGGTTTTGCCTGCGCCAGGTCTACAGCAAGCATGATCTCGTTAAAGATCATCAGAAAGCATTCAAGTCTGCTACATTAGTTTTGCTATTCTTTACCATTACAAATTGTGAGGGCAGAATTCAGAATTTCAAGTAATGATTTCACGGCGTTAAATTTAATGCAGTTTTTATCCAATCCACTTCCTTTGCTTTCTCCATGATAAAAATGCTAGTATCCCATCATTACAAAATTTGGAAAGAATATAGGAATGTGTATCTTCTGGAGAACTGTAACAGTTTCCCTTTTCCTCTGTAATCTCTAAAGCAAGACACCACACCAACAGATGTTTTGTGCACTAATAATAATTGGAGTGAGGAAAGAGTTAAGCTTTTCTCATGCTTCCTTCATACATTGCAGGCTTTCTTTTGTCATGGTGGTGGACACCAGCAACAAATATACATGAGTTCACAAATCCCTTAAAATCATGTCATGCTTGCTGGTGCTGCTGGCACAGGCTGCCCAGGGAGTGGTGGAGTCACCGTCCCTTTAGCTGTTCAAGGAATGTAGAGACGTGGCGCTGAGGTACATGAGTGGGCATGGTAGGGGTGGGTTGGTGGTTGGACATAATGATTTTAGAGGTCTTTTCCAATCTCAGTGGTTCTATGATTGTATGTCAGTGGGTAGCAGATCCCCTCAAAAGGTGTTCTACTGCACTTAGTAGTTGCAGATGTTACTTCTTAACATGAATCTATTAATATAGACCATATTTAAACATTGATTGTTTAAATAGCGCACACAGAGCAGTTGCAAATTGCTGTTTAAAGGCTCTAACGAGCAAACAAGTACAAATTTTACTAAATTTATCTCTTTTCCTAGGGACAAGATTGCCAAAAGAAAACCATTTTCTTCAAAGTATTCTTAACATAACCATAACAATTTGAGTTTTCTATGGAAGATAATTAATTAGTAAATTGAGCCAAAGGAAAAAAGAATCAGCGGACTTGATAGTAAAAGCAAGTCTGGGGATGTAACTTCTAATGAAGCATCTGTTTACTTTGTTCCTGTTTAAGAAGCCTCTCTTCAATTATGTTTGTTTTTAAGCATCTCACTTAAAACTGAAGGCTTTTCCAAGCACAAACCATCTCCAAGCATAGCATAGTGTCACAGGCACCTTTGTCTCTTTCCCACACAGCAGCAAATTAAAAAGACACTTTTGCCCCTCCACAGGCTTTTAAGTTGAAAAATAATCAGACCCAGCAAAGGAGAATGATGCTCTCTACTAAACAGACCCAAGAGAGAGCTATTTAGATTCATTTAATCTGTGCTTTCAGGACCGGGTCTTGTTTGTTATTACACAGTACAGCCCTAATAGGCACAAGACACTGGAATTTTTAATTAGATGTAGGCAAGTGTTATCCTCGCTATGTTATCATGTTTGATGTCTAGCAACTAGGAAAATAATAATGTGTGCTCGTAAAGAGTGTTCTTATTGCATGACAGTCAGGTCATCTCCCGGTTCCCGGGCAGATCTCTGACACTGCAAAGCTGTGAGAGCTTTGCTGTGGGTTATGGGGTATATGCAACCTTAAATTTCAAAGTGGGTCACTGACCACAGCTAAAACAGGCTTTCTGCTGTGCATTTACTGCCTATAATTGAAGGCATACTGTATAAAAAGATTGACATAAAACAGACTCTGGAAGCAGGTCCACCGGATGGACACAGTGACAGGATCTAGACTTGCGCCACAAGGGCCAGCTTCTACTAAGTCTGAGGCTGATGTGCTCAGGACAAAAAACACCCCTTTTTTTTTTTTTTTTTTTTTGTATGATTGAGTAATCATAATCATAAGCATTTAAAAAATGTTATTTTTTTATGGACAGTAGAAGTTCCAATTTACACAAAATTTGAAAATTTGGCTTTGAAATTTGGGATTGGGCTTCCTTTGATTGAAGAAGAACAAGGGATTTCCCTGAGTTTAATTTTAAAGAATACTGGGGATGAATGGTACTTTTTCCAGAACTGTTGAGGGTTCCTCAGTTGTTACATAAATTCTAATTTTTTTTAATACCTACTTTGAATTCTCTATGCATGCGTTTTCTCTCTCCAAACTTTAATTATGGCAAAATAACAGAACTCGATGAAACACCACTTCCCCAGGTAAAGCTTTTTTTAAAGCTTTTTTTTTTTTTTTTTTTTTTTTTTGTTTTTTAAAACAGTAAGTAAAAGCTCATCTGTTTCTTTTCTTTACATCTATTCAGATTCTCTCTCATCAACAACTGTAATGTCCTTTCAGGGCATCTTTTGAGTCTCAGAGGGGCAGAGAACTTCTTGGTAAAACCATCTGGCTATGTGGCAAATGCCATGGGCACAGCAGGGTCAAAATATTTGTGTATGGTCCCTCCTGTGATTCCACCAGTGAACGACAGAGCCTTCCAGAGCTCTGGAGGGAGGGGAAGTACTTGTGGTGCTAGACAAAATCAGGCTCTCGAGCTGTAAGTTGGAGCAAAACTTCTCAGGGGATGGCCCTTCCTGCATTTGGTACACTTCAGCCTGAGTCAATAACTACGTTTCGATTGTATTCATCAGGAGAGCTTGAGAATGCCAAATAGCATAACGATGTGTCTGCGGCTAACTCTTCATTTCTTTATTCAATAATAAAGTATTCAGTTCACTGACCAGATTTGATTGTAGTCAGTGTCCAACCATTTATTTTTATTTATGCTGTCTTAATAATCACCCCATTAGCACTGACCGCATTAGGATGATAACACTGCCACTCTCTGTGTTTGACTTTCCCTTCTTATTTTGTCCAGGCGTGATCATATTGATATGTGATGGGACATTTTCCAAATAGCTTCTTTGATTTCCTCCTCAATGTATAATACACAGGTCACTCCAAAAGTAATGCTTCCTACTTATTTCCATGGAAACTACAACAGTTACAAAGACCACACTAACACTATTTCATAGAGCAAATGCTCAGCTATGGAACTATTTTTCAACATAGTCACCACCATTATCTATGCATTTGTCCCAGCAATGAACAAGAGCCTGCATGCCATGCTTGTAAAAATCTACTCCGGCAATGTTTCCACTGCTGAAATGCATCACCCACCACTTCACTGTGCTCACATCCGCTGTTTGGTGTCCATAAATGTTCAGCAAGTGTGGCTGAATGTCAATGGGTGCTGTTTTTTCTGTGTGGAAGAATTCAGTTCCCTACCTTTTCACCATACAAACTTCCACGTCAGGTGCCATTTTGTCAGATCACCTCTCAGCTGCCATACCACCACCATCTGTTTCTGACACTGTGGGCCAACGTAATAAAATAGTAGGCATTACTTTCAGAGCATTAGATTAGTTTTGGCATTAGCATAATAGATTTGTTTTTCTGCAGGCTTTTTGATTTCTGCTTTCCTTTCTCACAGTCTGGAGAAAAAGATTTGTATTTTGAAAATAATTGGGTTTTCTTTTAGAAGAGTTCTTGAGATATGTGCACCTCGCTTCATACACCATGCTCAACTCTCCTGAGGTTCTGGCTGTGAACTTTCACAACAGGGGCTCTGAATGCTCGGGACTTTTAGCAGTTTGGCTTCAGTTAGAGGTGCCAAGTGCTTGAAAATATGTCAAAGCAAAGTAGATTCAAAACTGGTGTGGCGATCACTTTGGAAATGAAAAATGTTCAGGGTTGAAATTCATGTTGATGAGTACTTTGCAAGAAACTTGAAATTTAGAAAAACTTCAGCAAGACGGGGGCCAATCTTTAAATATTAGAGATCAGAACCAGGCAGGGCTGTTTGAAAGTGGGAATTATTTTCTCTGTTGACTGCTTTCTACAGCATCTGGTAGTAGCTGGGGGCAGAGGCAGCTGCAGGTCTTAGGCAACGTCAGGTCTGACTCATTCTAGTAGTTACCATGTACCTAAAGCCCTGAGCACTGTGGGAAATCTGGCCTACAATGACCAGTGTCATTTCTACTACTCTTGCGTATCTTCTCGTTGTAGATGAAACAAAACTTAGTTTGTCTCACTTATCCCATGGATGTATATGAGACTTTGAGTGTGAATGGAGAATGTCCCCATGACTTTCCACATTACTGAATAGAAACCCTATGTGAATTTTGTGCTATGTTTTCATTCTTCTCTATAGCTGATACTTTACCATTGTCATTATTTGTTTAAGTGGAGACAGCATGAGTGTTTGGCTGTTCACTAGATGAGCCAGTGTCGAGATGTAAAACAACAACTTGTAATTACTTTTGAGAGTGCCTTTAGGAAATAAGGAAATTACACTTATTCATTCATATGTGCTGTTTTAGAAAGAAGTCAGAGGCATCTTACTATTTCTCTGTTGGAACAGATGTATCTGGTATGCAAAATGTACATGCCACATGTGGGCTAACTATGAAACAAAATTAAAATTTTAATCAAAGTCTCCATGCTTTTATGAAGTATTAAACAGCAGATTGTTAGGAGTGTAAGTAGGTCACACATTGTGTTGAGCGATTGTGCTTTGTCCTTAGCCATCTGGCAACATGAATCAACGTCAGCTGGATGCAAATATAACTCTGCAAAGGTGACCTTGGTAACTGGATTGGTCCATTGAGCAGAGACTATAGGAGGGTTACCTGCAATCTCAAGTATACATTAAGGGAAAATCCAAGAGCAGAGTTTCCTGATTCTAGAAATTTATACAAGCGCTGCTACTGGTCAGGCAGCCTGCTGTTTGTCAGTGGTAGCTACGTTTAGTTTCAAATCGGGGAGTACCTCAATCACTACATATAAACCTAGATTGCAGCGGGTGACTGAGAATCCACTGAAATTGTGGTTGATAAAAATGACGCAGAAGACGTTGAATACAAATGAAAATGATTCCATACAGTCAGTTGCTGTTAAAAAGAGAGAATCCAGATATGATCCAGGGATGTGTTTCTGAAGAAACTTAGTTTTTGAAGTGTTCCATTTTAAAAGTCTCTGAAGCATAACCCAGCAAATCGACAATACTTGTAACTCAGTTGAAATGATACTACCAGGACAAATCTATTTGTGGATCTGAAATCTAAAAGGAATAAAAAATTCCAAGAGGAAAACATGTATAATAAAACTTCCCTATGTTGTTTCCAACTCAAAACCGTACAGCATTTTCCACGCATTAAAGGTTTGCTGCATGAGCAGTTAACTCTGTATTTCACTGCCTTACTTTAGGTGTCAATGTTTGAAATCTTTGGCTTAAACATCTTTCATAGCGGTATGTCTGCATGGCAAAATTAGAATCTGGTTCTGATGGTTTCCAGTCCTATTCTGAAACCACTAATCCCACAAAGGACTTTTGTGGTCTACTCAAGTTTTTCTAGTTGATTGCATTTACAACGAAGTCAGAGTTTCCCTTGTACAGAAAGTTAAAAATAGGAAAGGCAGATTTATGTATCTCTGGGTTCCATGCTATTGACAAAATGGATTTAGCATACACCAACTACAGCAAAGGGGTTCACACTTACATTGTCCTGAACAAAGGAAACATTTTCCTTCTCAAACAAAAGAAACACTCTGAAGTGTGGAAGCCATCAGGTTTCCTCAGCCTGCCTTCCTTGCGTTATGACTCATGTGGCTCATGTGGTTAAAAGCACCACTACAAAACGAAAATACAGTGCTGTTGTCTGCACACAAAAATGCTAATTTAAAATGTGTGTTCACATATTGTCAACCAATTGTGTTCAAAACTTGGAGCGATTCTCTGGTTGCAGCTAGGCTCTATTGGAGTTCAGAGTTTTATTATTATTATTTCTGACAGCATTTTCTGGAACATAGATATTACTCTTTTTGCACAATAAATGTATCAAGCCACATTTATTTCTCTTTCTCTCATACTGGAGCAAAAAAAGAAACCAAAAAACCTGCTGCTTAACTGTTGTGTAGAGCTATTCTAAGACAGTTAGGATGTGAACAGGGTTTAACTGTATGTTTGTTTATACCTTCCCACCACAAAGAATGTCAGGCCAACATCCAGATAAGGGTATAGGAAATGTTACTTTTGATCAACTCACCTGAATGCTCTGAGGATTAGAATTTGTCCAGCTATAAGCAAGCAGGCATCACAAAAGGAAAAGTAGCAGATGTTGAAATATTACTGATGATCAGAGGGCTGGAGCACCTCCCCTACGGGGACAGGCTGAGAGAGCTGGGGCTCTGCAGCCTGGAGAAGAGAAGGCTCTGGAGGGACATTATAGTGACCTTCCAGTACCTGAAGGGGGCCTACAGGAAAGCTGGGGAGGGACTTTCATAAGGGCATATAGCGACAGGGCGAGGGGAAATGGTTTTAAACTGGAAGAGGGTAGATACAGACTAGATATCAGGAAGAAAATCTTTACTGTGAGGGCGGTGAGATACTGGCACAGGTTGCCCAGAGGCTGTGGATGCCCCCTTCCTGGAGACATTCAAGGCCAGGCTGGATGGGACTGTGAGCAGCCTGGTCTAGAGGGAGGTGTCCCTGCCTATAGCAGGAGGTTCAAACTAGATGGTCTTAAAACCAAAACCATTCTGTGATTGACATTCTTGTAGTCTAAGAGTACTTTTGTCTGCTGAAGATCACTTTTTCAACATATAGAAAAAATAACGTTTAGTACTAAAACTGGTAAGAAGTATATTCGTCTAAATTGCCGTGTCTCTGAGAAGGTTCACAATAACCCATAGCATATGACCACTATGAATACATGAGAAGTGTAACATCTGATTTTGCTCTAAGCTTTTTCTTTAAATGTAAGGATTATAAATTGACCTACAAACACAGGCTGCCTTGGGTATATCTTGATTTGTGATCAGTGTACATTGCAAGTTATTTTAAGATGTGAAACATCTCTGCATCTGCAAAGTGTGGTTATTCACTTGGTATGAATGCACTAGAGAAATAAGTAATTTTACTGTTCTAAAGTGACTTTTTTGCTCTTTATTAGATATAAATCTTTCTCCAGCAGTTATGATCCATTCAGTTGGATGAGTGTTTCTGGTTGATCACCAGGTCAGAAACAGCAATGTGTCTTTGGGTTCTCATACATGAGGCTGCTTTAATTCCAAAGAAATAACTTGAAAGACAAATACTGAAATGAAATCTTTGAATCACAGAACATCCAGAGTTGGAAGGGACCCACAAAGATCATGGAGTCCACAGAGGACCAGCCAGCATTCAAACCCTACTTCTGAGAGCGTTGACCGAACACTTTTGGACAACGTTTTGTGTTTTGTGAACACAAGCAGGCTTAGGGCTGAGACACTGCAAGTTTGTACACTGATTTCTAAAGATAAGTCTAAATGACAGACATTTCGTAGGATATTACTGGCTTCTAGCACAAATTCATAAAGTTGGAACTCCATGGAGACTCCTGTCATATTCAGAGCAGAACTTAAAGATAAACATAAAACTCATTAAAGCCATTACTTCTAAGCGCTTGTGTATAGCACTGCTTAACAGAAACTAACGGGAACAATAACTCCTTAATAATGTAAGAGAACTCTGGAGGAAATGAAATTGGTTACAGATCATGTAAAAATGAGCAGGCATTCAGAATGCCAGAAAACATGCTGTAACACTTGGAGATTGAAAATTGGGATCATTTCCGTTAATACTTGCATAGCTGCATTCTCAACTATTTCCCAGAATCCTAAAACTTTATGGTTTTAAATAAGATTATTTACAAACCAACCGACTCTAACTTTTAATTAATAACGTTAATTGGAAAATGTCCTTACAAATCAGGTTTCTCCCCTGACATAGTTGAAATAAATAAGTTATGATGGAAAACAAGATAGAGATAAATTGAAGCACTGTTCCCAGCTTTCAAAGAGCAGGAACTGGCCGATCTTCTAAACAACAAAAATACATTTCATCCTCTAAATATCAGCATATGCGTAGATATTTACGCTCATTTTATCATTATTGATTTAATTGCGCTCTTTTAATAAGAAATGCAGATAAAATAAGTGAGGTGGAAATATTTTCTTGCATTTGTATCACTTCCCATTACTTCTGAATTTCAGCAGTTATCAGTGCTGTTCAGCATCCCCAGAACTGACCCCAGCTGAGGCAGCTCCTCGGAGCTCTGGTTAAGTTGTCGATTTAAGCAGCTGCAGCACTACAGCCCCTCTCCTGGCAGAGCTCAGATATGCCCTGGAGGGAGGTAGCAACTGACTGTCCCTTTGTGATTCCCTTCTCTAAGAGTTTCAGCTGCTGGGTTTATTGGCTTTCCAGGGGTGTTGAAGTGCCTGCATAAATGGGGTTGAAGAGAATCAAAAACCTTGCTGTTTGATTAGAGTTCACACGCAGGGCATAAGGTCTCACCTGGTGTTTTGATCACCTTGAGAACCATGTGTACAGGCAGCTGCATCCAGCACTAGTCTCAGCCTTGTGCCCTACCCTTCCCCACAGTTGACAGAGGGAGATGTGCGACCCCCAGCTTGCTTCTGTGTTTATGGTCCTGCCTGCTGATGTAAGCTCCAGTAGGCAGCAGATGATATTAATGTGCTTAATTAATTTAAGCCACAGCAGCTAGCAAGCAGATACAGAATTTGCTCAGCCATGCCTGCAAGAATGGCATAATCTTCAGGAGAGAAAAGGAATATTGTTAGGGATACTGTCTGCCTTAGCTGCGCCAATTTAATTTATCTGTGAATTTGAACTGAAGTCCTCCTTCTGCTAGAGCCTGAGTAAATTTGAAATATGGCAAACATGCTTTATCCTCCTTGCACTTTACTGAAGTAGTAAGGCTCCATCTCTACAAGAAATGATAGCGTGTGTGAATTTGCAGAGCTCAGAGCAGAAACAGAGACCTTAAAATACTTGGTTCTGTAGGGACCCGTCACAAAAAGACAGTCCTGCCCCATTTGCCTCACAGTTTTCAACCAGGTGAATGATACAAATGTTTGCAAAAGGTTAAAGCAGAAGTGGCAAAGAAAGTGCTAGTAATAAGGTTGGGTGCTTTTGAACTCCACTTAGTTCTGAAATTGTGAATGTTCAGGCCTGGTTTTATAAAGCGGTGAGATATTTTTGTTTGCCTTTTTAATCTTGTAAGCTTCAATATAACATCTTAAAATGCAGAAGTAGCCAACACAGCCTGTTCAATCTGGTGAATAGAGATCTCTGGTTACTTTTGGTACGAGAATTTTACCTGCTGGCCTGCTATTGTAATAGTTCTGGTCCTGGTCGTCTTACAAATGCATCAGAGTGGTGCTGCTGAGATGAGCACCTCTGTAGCCTTTGAGAATTAGGAATCTTGCAGTCTGATGTTTGTTAATGTCATTTTTTATAACATTTACCAGTTGGAGTTTAAACTGTTAAATTATTCACACGCACAGGGCTCAGACAGCTAGCTTATTTGTTTTCAGAAAAAAGCTTTAGAAGAGGCTTTGAATGAGATATGTGCTCTGTCTGTTGACTTTTATCTTCTGACAGAGTGCCTAAGAAACAACAAGGCTCTGCAAGATTCAGTGCAAGTGGAGAGCACTTGATTGCCAGCACTTGATTTGCCAGAGCTCGGAAGATATGTCTGTTCAGAAAACTGCTGGACTGCTTTCTAAAGGTTTTTTTACATTTGTAGATCCTTCTTGACATAGCATCTTAAACTCAACCTTCTGTGAAAATGCGGTTCAGAATGCTAGGGTTGATTAGATCTCCTAAATAAGAGCCTAAGCAGATTTTACCTTTTTGCTGTGGGAATCAGGCAGAGATTTTTGGAGAAGAAAAAAGGCATTGATTCACAAGTAAGCAAAAGCAATACACACACTTCCTGTAATTGTGTCTTCTTTCAGTTTATGGCCGTTAGTGAAAAGAGACAGGGACTGCACAGCTCTTAGTCTCTGGGAATGTGGTATGGTGATGGAGCCTCTTTTCTGGCCTGGTGGATGCTGGTTTCCTGGTAACTGACACT
>PPHD01003508.1:5766-31275 GCA_002909625.1 Bambusicola thoracicus | reverse complement strand
AGGCCTCATGGCGGCTGCAGCTCCTTACAGGGGGCGGAGGGGCAGCGCTGAGCTCTGCTGTCAGTGACAGCGACAGGGCCCAAGGGAACGACATGGAGCTGCATCAGGGGAGGGGCAGCTGGGGGTTGGGGACAGGGTCTGCACCACAATGAGGTTGGGCAGTGAAACAGGGTGCCCAGCAGTGGTCATGGCACCAAGCTGATGGAGCTCAGGAAACGTTTTGGAAGTGCTCTCAGACATAGGATTTGAATTTTGGGTGGTACTACGTGGAGTCAGGGGTTGGACTCATTGGTGATCCTTGTGAGTCTCTTTCCACTTGGGGTATTTTGTGACTCTCTACTATTTTTAAAAAGCTCAGTTCTAAAATGAATGGCACCATTTTCTTGTCACATTCCATTGAAGAAAGAGTGAAAACTTATCTCATACTTTGAACTTAAAAAATAGATCTTTAGTGTATATGTTTTAGACCCTCATACGTAAGAGAAAAGGAGGAAGGAGTAAGCAAACCACTGACAGAGTGACATAAAACGGCTGAAGCTCACTTCCCTTATTTTGCAGGTGCTCAATAGGCAACTGTAATTTACACGTGCAATGCTTTTGAATCTCTGGGTTTCTGCCCTCCCTTCTGGTTCTCATCAGGTTAAATAATGTGAGCGCTCATGGCTGTCCTTACTGGGGAAATGTGTCTGTAGACTAACATCCTTGAAAGATTTCCCCTTGCCCCCAGCGTGTTGTGACAAAAGGAAGTTTTTCAGAATCTGCTGTTAAGTTTAATGTTAAAAATTACATCTTCATCTTTTAGGTGTAAGGCAGGGATTCTCCTGTAATGCAGTTCAAAGCGAGCAGTAGTTAAACAATTCACCTAAGCTTGTATGTAAGACAAAAAAGTGAGGTCAAGATATTTGTAAGAAAAGACAAGATTTTTTTTTTTTTTTTTTTTTTTCTTTTTAAAGGAATTCAATTTTCTTTTAACTTATCTGCTACTCTCATACTTTCTTTGCCTACTCTTTTTATCGGCCTTCTTCCCGAAGGTTAAAATTGGATTTATGTGCGCACATATTTGGCTTGCCTTTTGGGTGTAATTGTTTACAAATGAGTTATAGTCCTTATCTTTTTTAGTGTGAATGAGCTGAAGTTAAACCTACCAGTTCCAGAAGAATTGTAATGATATAACTAAGGTTAAATCTATAGATCTCAGAAGAACCATGACTCCCCACCAAAGGCAGAAGTCTCACAGTGATACACGTAAGGGATGAGCTAGTGGTAGTTGAAGTACTGTAACGTACAGTTTGTGTAATTCTAATTTTAAAATAGAAAAATGAACGCTTAGTTTGCCAGAGGTTTTAATTACTTTTCAATCTCTTAATTCTTTCTAGCAAGGGAAGGTAAGTTACTTAGCAGTTATTTAGTTACACTTTTCAAAATAATGAACGATGGAGCACTTCATACAGTGACAGTGTCGTCCAGCTTTTCTGGTACCCTGCTTGTTAGGAATTAGAAAATGCCAGACTCTTCTGTTCCTAGTACGTTTGGTTTGTGAATGTAATTCTTCTTCATTTTTTTCTCTGGCATTGATTATCCATTCACATGTTGGGTTTTTTCAGCTTGGTAGTATTCGCTAAAGGTTTAAAGAAAAAAAACATCTATTCAACATACACTCTTCTGTAGTTTTGATAGGATGTGACCTACCAAATCTAGCAATGGGAAACATTGAGTCCTATCTGGGGTAATTAATGATTCAAGTAAAAAATGAATTCCTATTTAGTTATAGAAGAAGGAAGTCAGGTATAGGTTAGGGATTAAAACAGAAGACTGTTACTGGATTTGAAAGTGAGACTATACAAAATCATACAGTTTACTACTTTTGAATTCTACGATATGATTAATTTTATTGCCATTATATAAAACGATTTAGAAGAAAATCTCAGAAACAACTATCCCAATAATCGTAATATGGGGAAGATATTTCCAGGGCTTGTCTTTTAGTGTCTTTTCTCATGAGGGGAGTTTCTGGCTGGGGTGCAGAGCAGACACTGTTTCATGTGAAAAACATGTTGAGCTCTGCTGTGTAGACTTTGGTTTAATAAGCCTCTGATCCTTTTTTCATGAAGGTCGCATTAGCAATGTAAATTGTTTTGACATATGTACAAATTGCAAGGAGGTTGAAAGTAAGGTAAAACAAAACTTCTGTAGCGGGAGGCAGAGCAGGCTAAGTCATTTCTTTCCCCTTCTCTTTCCTACCTAGAAATGAAAGTAGTTTGATTGTTTCTGAGGTACTACTTCCTAAGCATCTGTTTTGTCACTGAGGCACCAGAGCTGTTAGGCTGTTTTTATGTGTAAATGTGTGATTATTTCAGGCAATAGTAGACTTAACCCTTAGAAACTACCACATGTGCTCTTTCAGCCACAAGAAATGCTCAGTAAAGCTACTCTGTGCTATTCTGGGAATACTCTCAATGTTAAGAGGGGGACTGTCTATCTCACCATCTTAATTCACCAGTTCTATGAAATGTAGTGAATTAAGATCAGTGGTGCCTGTAGGACTGCTGTTGGGAACAGCTATCAGCAAGGAGAAAGCTAAGAAAGCCGAGAGGCGGCAGGTCTAAGTGGAAAACAGAACAAGAAAGCTGTGGAGATTGCAGTAGGTATCTGGATAAGCAGGTCTTCTGTCAGCAGTTTGGAGACGCCCACTTTTTATCTTAATTCTAAACTATGCTGGTCTCATTTGCCACTGGAGTTACAGAAAGCTTGGGGTTTGAGCTTAGCTCCCTTGTGGTACTGCAGCAGCCTGGGGACTTGGCTGCGGTTAGTCTTCGAGTCTGGATGGATGCTATTCAAAGGGAAAATGGCTGGAACATGACCCGCTTTGTCTTTGTGGATCTTGTTTTCGTTTTTTGGAAGAACCAAATTGGGTAAAAGCTGCGAGTAGTTGGGCTTGTAAGCTAGGCTGTCTGTGGTGGGTGTGGAAAAGGCCTTGCTTGATACCTTTACATCAGCTAGGGGTGGAACTTAAGGAAATCACACAGCTGCCCCCTCCTGAGTCTGGACCTTGCGTGTTGGGAGCAGCAGCAGCCTGAGGCACCAGCCAGCTCCCAGGCTCGAACAGCAAGCCCATCAGTGGGTGGGCTGCATGAGACAGCACAGGAGACAGCAGGTCCAAAGTAATGCAGAACTGATGCTGTGGAGGGGCTGGTGCACAGCACACTACTGTAGTAACTGATCTTACCTTATTTCTCCCAAGATGTTAACAGTGGGCAAGGAGGAAGCACAGGCAACATCCTGCCCCCAAAGTAAGGTTTGAGGTGAGAAGTATCTGGCCACATCATCTTACCCCAAGAGATGTACCAAGGGATTGTAGTCAAAATCCAAAATCTGAAGTAACCTTTGTTAATGTGAAACTTCTGTGGATGGCCAAAAGCATCGTGAGGTCTGTGCCCTTAAAACCCCTGCCCCTGCTGTGGCTGTGATAGGCATGCACTCTAGTAAGTTATTTCCTGTCTGATGCAAATGATTTCTGGCAGAGCTGTCTGCAAGCAAGTCAAAGCACTACCTCATTTGGTTAGCATCTCACACTTACTGATGCTTTGATCTTCACAGGTGTGATGTATGACACTTTGTTGTTGTTTTTAAGGGACTAGGAGTTAAGTGTTACAAACCTTCTTCTGTGCCTCTCAGTTACTCTTCTTTTTGTGTAGCTGTTTCTCCCTTTTTTTTTTTTATTTCCCAAATTATGTTATGGAAGTCATATTTAGTGGTGAGTCAGGCAATTGCAGCGGATTTTTCCTCCGATTCTGGTACTGTCTAGCTATTTGTCTTTTTGTTTTGAAAGAGAAATACTTATATATTGAGGAATTCATTGAATGTCACAGTGTAATAGCAGATGTGCTTTTCAGCTAATAACATGGTTTGTACCTCTTCCCAAAACACAAATAAGATTAAAAAACAAAAAAAAAAAAAAAAAAAGAAAAGAAAAGAAAAGAAGAAGAATCAGCGGTATTAATCATTCCCATGGATGTGTTCTCAGTAGATTGTATGATACAAAGTTTCACAAACTCCCTATTGACCATAGGGGAGCAGAATTGTGCAGGAGTCTGGTTTTTTATCGTAGGTGTTGTGGTCTTCTCTCCACTGTTTTCCCATGCAGTGTTCGTTGCAGGTTTTATTTTGTGTGCGGCTGTTCTATGAATACTGTACAACTACGGGCATTAGACGTTAGCTTAAATACTCGGTCTTGTGTCAAATAATGAAATAGTTGTTCCTAATCAGTTGAACAGGATCGGTTTTTTTAGGAGGCAGCTGAACAGACAAATACAACATTTTAGGTCTGCAGGGGAGACTCGGATTTCTTGAAATATTCTAATAGTTTTTCTTCTGTATGAAGAGAAAAAATAAAAGAAGTGTGATCAAAATTGCTAGGAGTAAAAATAAAAGCAATTGCTAATGCAAAATGCATTGAACACAGATGCAGCTACTGTTGGGCAAAGGTCTAATTATGTTTATTTGTGTTGCAGGGCACTATATAATGTAGACTTCTCTCACAGCATCAGAGATCTGTCTTTGTGAGTGTGTGTGACAAGTCTTCCACAGGTCTGAACAGCAGAGATTTGGGAGATATTTTTGCAGCTTCATGATGTGTCTTGGCAGATGTTTCTCCACCAGTGCTGACTAACATGCGTTTGAGTTCACTGACAGTTTGTGCAGAGGGTGATCATGCATCCAGCTGTTTTCACTTCAAGGTTAATTTTCACCATATTTTCTTTCTAGAAAAATGAGGAAGAGTCTGAGATTTCCTACTCTGTTGCTTGGGCAAAATAAAAGTTTTGATGACGTGCAGGAAGCTGGTAAACATTGGTGACTGCAGAAAAGCAGTTGTTAAATGTTCCGTTGGGATGTCCAGCTTCAGCGGTCAAAGCTGAAACATTTGTAGCTATATTGGAAAAAAATGAAGACATACTCTGCTGAGCTAGTACTGCTAGCGGCTGTGTACTTCTGTTTCCTTGTCTTCATTATGTTTTGAAAGCAGTCTTCAAAGTCTAACTGGCTTCATTCACGTTGACTAAAGGTTAAATGCAACCTGAACATTTCCGTCATAACAGTTAAACTTTCCAGCAAATACCATGACTGTATTTCCAGCTCGTTAAAGATTGATATGGAATAATTCCTTGCAACGTGGATATTTAATAAGTAGTGCTTCTCAATGTGTGGCTATATGTGTATATATAAGATTTTAATATATAACTTCATGTATCTGTATTTACATCTATGTCTATGTGTAAACATACATGCATAGACACACCAAATATGGAAAGTATATTTGCAAATGTAGTTTATTGAAATATTTTGGAAAGTAATACTATGTTATGCTAAATATATGGAAGTATGGAATGTTGACATCCATTAAAAAAGTTACTTCAGTGTTACTGATCTTGTGTTTTGCTCACCTTCAGATGTTTTCCACGTTTCTCTAGATGGTGGCACCTAAGAGATTTTTTTATTCAACCTTTGAGTTAAGAAATGTCTCTCAAAATGGGGAACCAGTGCTTCCTTACTCTGCACTCTCCACTGCCCATAGGACAGAACAAGACAACAGATAGCACCAAGTAGAGTTTGTGGGTTTTTCTCATGTAACCCAAAATCCTCGGTATTCATGAAGGAATGGTCTTGGTTGGTTTGCTCTCTTTTGAAAAGTGATCTAGGCATGAAACTGCACTAACTGCACCCACAATGCATTGTGATTTAGAAAATCAGAAGATGCATCATCAATCTTAAAGGTTCCTGTTGGCAGGGAAGGCGCTGTATTGTACACATCATCTCTTCATTGCAGCTGTTGCATTCTTTTGAGTTAATGCCCAGCAGAACTTCCATGGATGATGGAGAGCTTGGAAGTGCTCACCAAACTGCCCTTTAATGCAGAAGACTTTTCTTTTTCTGTAAAAGCAGAACACAAATCAAAAGCAGCGAATTCCTCATTTTAGAAGTTTTATTTTTTTTTTAACTTACAGCAGTATGTCATGTTGATTCTTCAGTGTTGCTGTTCATGGATATAACTATGGAGTTAGCTTCAAAATAAGTTAAATATAACTAATACAACTTAAATTACTCTTTGTTGTATAAGCAAAGTGGCATCATCCGAAGTCTTGCTAGGGACAGCACAGTCCTCCTGAGGTAGTTTTCAGCCATGCAGTTTTAACACCAGAAAAACTGTAACCTCTTTCTTATCCATACATCCTTTATGCAAGTGCTGATCTTGCACTAATGAGCCTGTCTTGTATCTATGCAGTCAGGCTTCGCATTCTAGGTGCAGCAGTAGCTTATTTTATCTACACTTACGTTAGCAATTAAAACACTTATTTGCAGTCTTTCATAAAATAGGAGGTGTGCCCTTTTAATCTTTACTTTCACCTAAATGTATTACACTGATAACAAAATTAGGAAGCTGCGCTGTGGAGTGCTGTGCTCGGCGTATACCATGAAAGGTGGTGAACTGTCATGATAGCTTATAGTCCAAATCCATCTTCATTACAAGTGTTAATATTAATAATTAAGGATGTTGAAATGAAATCACTATAAATGATTAAAGCTATGAAAAGCATGGCAAGAGGCAGTCTCTATAAATATGTCCTTTTTTAATGTTCTGTTTTGTAGGGGTTGGGAATGGAAGCAATTAACCTTTAGCACCAGTAATTTGCTCACATATTAACCGTCTTTCTGAAGAAGAATCTTCCATTTTTATGTGTACTTCTCAGTGTTACTGCCATTTTTTTATTATCAGGAAATCAGAATTTAGTATTTCAGTTTGGATATTTTCAGTTCAGGAGGTACCTGTCCCGAGTATGTGACTGGAAGAACTGTTTCCCTTTCAGTCTTGCAGTGTACTTAGTGTTTCCAAGAGCTTAGTGAGCTGTATTTTAGTGGCCATACTAGTGATTCATGCATCACTGGTGGGGGTGTAGCTGTTCTCATCATTTCTGCCCAAAGGACTTTTGTCTGAGGATAAATGGTAGCTGTTTAAGGAGCAAAGCAATCCAGCAGCTGGATCCTGTCTTTTAGCAGCTGTAATTAACCCTTGCTTTCTGAGATAGCAGAGTTCAGCACAGAATACTTTTTACATAGTGTCCTCTGCGTGCTTTATCAGTCAGTGCTCCTCATGGGAAGTGTTGTTCATCTGTTGCAGTTGGACTGACTCAGAGGTCAGAGTGCTCTCTGCTCCTGATATCAAAGGGTGAGGGAGGAATTCCCCAGCAATGAGAAGTACTGTGAGTGGGCAGGAGTGTTGGTGGCAGAGAGCAGGAGTTAAGGCAGTGGGATTTGGGAACCAAATAGGACATTATAAATTGGATTCCATGATGAGGAACAGTGCCAGTAATCCACTGCTGGTAGATTGTGAACTGCTGCCAAACACACAGTGGTTCAAGGCTCTTCAAGTTGTGAGGAGCAGACTCAAGTCTGGGGAGGATCTTCCTGGGAGAGAAAAGAAGAAAAGGGGAAAAAATGCAATGTTTCTGTTGTAATTTTGTGTACACCTCAGTTTCAGTTAATAGTGTTGAACATGACTGGATCTTCTTGGAAAAGTTATTTTATCTTTTCTTCAGTGCTTTAAGCCCTGTGTTGTATCTGCTGCCTA
Source organism: Bambusicola thoracicus (assembly GCA_002909625.1). Taxonomy (NCBI): domain Eukaryota; kingdom Metazoa; phylum Chordata; class Aves; order Galliformes; family Phasianidae; genus Bambusicola; species Bambusicola thoracicus. Next base: position 23,651 of record PPHD01003508.1, on the reverse strand, counting down.
GCTTGCTGGTCTCTTCTCCATGCCATGCAACCTGATGGCAGCAGGAAATCCAAGGCTGAGAATTGTGTTTTGGGAGTGTAACTCTCTGTGGTTTATCAGGATTTATGTTTCCCTAGTTTACAATCCCAGTGGATATTCCTGTGCTGTATAACTTCAGCGTAGGCAGCGAGGCTTTCTTTCAGAGCTGACTCTTAACAGTTGGTTTATCTTGTCAGATTTGAATGAAAAATATATGAAGACAGTGGAACAATAGTTACTTGGTGAGTACAGAAAGGCAGGATAAATGATTTTGTCTGCAGAATGGCTCCAACCTTTGAGTTTCATTTGTTTACTGAAGATTGCTCTTTCAAGACTAAGTAGGTTTGTCAGTAATGCTTTGCTATCTCCTTAGTGGGACTCTGCTTCCTGTTTGCAGTGTTCTAGTATCTTAGAACATTTTTCAGAGTTCCCAAGAGATAGCTTTTCTACCCACAAAAAGCCTCCTCTATTCTAGCATTAATTTGAGGAAGGAGTTGTGTTTCATGGATTGTACAGGACGACTGTGTTCAATTTCAGAATCTGTGGAACAAAATAACAAAGCTGTAGGATGAGCTTTAGCATGGATCTGTGTTTTCATGCAGTGATTCACCTTTTTACCTTACTACTAGGACAGAGTGGTGGTACATTGGTGCAGGCTGCCCAGGCAGCTGGTGGAATCACCATATTTGAAGGTGTTTAAGGAAAACGTAGATGTAATACTTAGGGACATGGTTTAGTGGGCAGTTTTGGTGGTAGGTGGACTAGATCATCTTAGAGATCTTTTCCAACGTTAAAGACGTTATGATTCTGGGAGCTGTATATCCTAGATGACGCGTTAAAAGTACTGTGCTAATTTCAACTGTAGAATGTGAAGTTTGAATTTTGCTGTAAAAATGAATAGTCTTCTGCGTATGAAATTCTGGCATAAGTGATAAAACTCAACTTCTGTAGTTGAATGTAAATGGTATGGATATACATTTGGAATATACATATTCATATGTATACATATACATCTGGAATTACCTATGTAAGAGAATCATCTGCTATCTGTGGAATCTCTTTCACTGGTTATATATACTAAGGGATTAGATGATTAAAATCTATCTTTTTTTTGGTGAAAGGCGAGAATCTCATGTTTGCATTTGCAGAGCAGCTGAATGCCTTGTAGTGAGGTCTCATAGCCTTGGACTGCAACCCAGAAACTGATTGGTGTCATCACACCGTAGTGGGCAGATGCGATCTGTGGTGTTCTTTAGAAAATGTTCAATGAATACTGAAATTTTCTGTTGGATTTGAAACCAAATAGAAGATTATAAATTGGATTTCATGATAAGGTGCAGTGCCAGCAATCCAGGACAGTTATTCTGTTTTTCTTAAAAAAATACATAGCAGCTAAACTGAGGCTTATCATAGTATGGTATAAAAAAAAGTTACTGAGAGTACATACTCATACTGCATGAAGTCAAAAGGAAGAATTTGGACTATTCTTAGATAAGAGAGCAATCAAATGTAGTTCTTCAGCTGGATAAAGTTTATAGATGGGGTGAAACAAGAAGGCTTTGGAATTGTCTAATGAAGTATGGAGTATTGGCTGAAGTTCTGTCACTTACAAAGTAGGTTACATAGTGAGCACATTAAAAATATTTCTCGTAAGGTAACCTAATTTAGGAGGATTTTTTTAAGACATATATTCTCTCTCACATGAGAAAATTTATCTCTTTTGTCTGTTTAGAAATTGGAGTGCATCTCTGAACTTTTATGTTTATATTTTTTTCTGTAATTTAAATGTGAATCCTTCAGTCATTTTTTGCTTTCTTTTCTTACATAGGCCGGTGGTTATTATTAATACATATGCATGAGTTAATGTATAACTCGGTATAACAGTTAAGTGATACGGTAGTTAATAAGTTTACATTAACTTGTAAAACTGTTGGTTGTGGCACTCTTCTTCACAAGATATTTTTTCAAGGAGATGCTGGTCCTACTGTTTGACATTTTTACATATCAGAAATAGTCTGTATTTTCTCTACCTTTGCTTATTTTTGTTTCTTCTCCTTCCTGCCCAGGAAACAATTTGTATTAGTTTTGACCCCTTTTTAATTTATGTGCATATACTATTCTGTGTTATCCCCTCTTTTGCATTGTAGTCAATGCCGTTCAACTTGAATGAGTACTGCTTTGTGGCAGAGATAATAATGTTAGAAAGCTCATCTTTACATACATTTACACATAAGATCTGAATACGTCCATCTTAGATTAATGAAGTAGTTCTTATATAGGAGTCTTTTACCTTTTTGTGGTTTTGAGGTTTCTAGACCTTAGCAGACAAATTTTCTGGTTGGAAGTCTATAAACATTTGGATATGCATTTAGGTTTTTATAGTTAGTCTTTTTGACTTGAAGATGCCGTTTTCTTTGTGCAGGAGTGTTTGAAGTGTCAAGGATTCATATTTATGATAGTAATAGTTACAGTAGAACAAGGGAAAATTAAACATCTCTACCAAAAACACCTAAAAATTGTGTGGTGTATTTAAGAAAAGTGTGTCCTCTGAAGTTTAATAGATGCATTAATTTACTATTTATCTTGCTTAATGATCCTGTGATATGGGAAATTAGTGGCTTTGCAGATGAAAAATGTATGAGTAAAAAAAATGCATTCATCTTCAGAGGCATCATCTGTTTCATTGAGAAAAGGCACAGATGTGAAATTTATCTCAATAATTAAATTTATAATTATTGTATCATAGATTGATAAATCGTTGCTCTTTCTGACTTGTAAGTTGAAACTACACTTCATGTAACAGAAATAGGTTTAATTATTGAATAGCGATTATAAGCTGAGATTTTTCTAAGATCGTGCTTGCATGTTTTTATACATTATTTAAAATGTATGGCAGAGAAGAAAGCTGCAGATAGGGAAGAGGATTTTGTTAATGACTCTACAGGGATGTGCTTTTCTTTGCACTGAATGGCAGACGTGCGGGCTTGAATAGTTTCTACTGTGCCTTTTCTTTAGAAATTGCTGTCTTTGCCATTATCAAGTATGTTCATAGACTTCCTGAACTCATACGAGTACTACAAAAACAGCAATAGCACTGATTTTTAATAGGAGGCTGGGAAGTAAAAGAACAAAGGAACAAAAAGTCAAAGTGTTCATATGTGGTATGTGATGTATTTCTGATGCTAATGTCTTTTTTTCCTCCTTTTCCCAACAGCTGTAGAACAAGCAATCGAAAGAGTTTGATGGGCAATGGCCAGTCTCCAGCTCTGCCTCGACCTCATTCACCTCTGTCAGCGCACACAGGTGATTTTTGTATCTGTGCTACTGCTGGTGTTATTAAATCCCTAAAAATCCTGTATAAGAAAAGGAAAATGAGCTAATTCTCTACCCCACTACCCTTCTTTCCTTTGTTGGTGGTAGTGAAAAACTGCATATCATTTCATCCAAATGTCTGTTAAATTCAGAAGTCCATACATGTTAGGCTATCGTGCAAAGCACTCCAGAAATATCTAACATGGGTCATGCAACTTTTTTTTTTTTGTTTTCCATGTTCTTATGCATTTTCTCCAATTCCTTATCAGTGTCTATTATAGTATGGAAAGAATATAAAACGGCTTGTAACACATGGTAAAGTTAGTGGAGTTAATGAGTAAAGTATTACATTCTACTCACGCTGCTTTTGCTTCTTAGGACTTTTTATGTGAGGCACACTGCGAGAAATTTCAGTGCTTCATTTGTCACATTCTCTTTTGTTTCTAAAGCATCTGAAGTATTTAAGATTGAATAAAAAGTCTGTGGATTAGAGCTATTATTGATACAATTGTCCTCACTTTTTTAAAAAGCATTGTTGGCACACAAAACCATATTTTTTCACAGAATTTTTCTGTCATGTTTTTTTTAGCATTGGTTGTAATGATATTCTTAAAGTCCCGCAACAAGCCTTGTGTTGGCAATGACACTGACTACTTTGTAGTACTGTTCCTGGATGATAGAAGAGAAACTGCCGAGTTTTGTTTGCATTTTTCAAGAAGGTGTTGAGTTTAGTAAGACACTCACAGTTGTCTAATGGAAGCGACATTATTAGAATGGTTCTCCTCAAACTGAGCAGCAAGCTATCACAAATAGGAAGGCAGATGAGATCACGAAGGTTTGTGAAGAGTTCAAGGTAACATGCTACATGCTGTTTCTCAAACCATAAAACAGGAGTAGAAAAAAATACTTCATTTGGAAGGAACTTACAGATCCTTTAGTCCAACTACCTGATTACGTGAGGGCTAATCAAAATTTAAAGCATGCTACCCAAATGTATCTTGAGCACTGACAGACACAGGGCATCAAACACCTTACTAGAAAGCCTGTTCAGTGCTTTGCCACTCTCACAATAAATGAATTTTTACTGATGTCCAGTTTGAATAATACTGTTGATTTCAAAGCTGTGGGGAAGCCAATCCGAAAGTAGAAAAATGATAGTATTGAAATTAAAGTAAGTTAAGCGTACACTATTCTTTTCCACTAACTGAGCAGTATGTGTCATGTTTTCAAAAAACTTGCTGTGGAAGCTTGGCAACGTCTGCAGTTAGCCAGGATCATAGGGTCATATAACAGTTTGGGTTGGAAGTGACCTTGAAGACAATCTAGTTCCACCCCACTTGGCATGAGCAGGGGCAGCTTTCACTACCTGGGGTTGCCCAAAGCCCCATCTGATGGAACCCTGAATACTTCCAAGGATCCACACCTTCTCTGAGCATCCAGTTCCAGGCTCACTATGCTCATAGTGAAGAATTTCTTCCTTATATGTGATATGTCTTTTTCTTTTGAAGTTTAAAGCTGTTACCCCTTGTTGTGTCACTGCACACCCTGACGAAGGAATCCCTCTCCATCTTTTCTTTAGGCCCCCTGAAATACTGGAAGACCTTTCTGGGTTCTTCCCAGAGCCTTCTCTTTTCCAGGCTGAACAAGCCTGGTTCCCTCAGCCTTCTTTGTAGGAGAGGTGTTTCAGCCCTCTGAGCATCTTCATGACCCCCCTCTGGATCTTCTCCAACATTTCCATATCCTTCTTGTGCTGGGGGCCCCTGAGCTGAATACAGTACTCCAGGTGGACCCTCTTGAGTGGAATAGAGAGGAGGACAGTGATCTCCCTTGCCCTGCTGGCCACCTCTCTTTTCTTTTTCTTGCAGCCCAGGATATGGTTAGTTTTTTGGACTGTGAGTGCACATTGCTGGCTCATATTCATTTTCTTGTCCATCGCTATCCCTACATCCTTTTCCACGGGGCTGCTCTCTGTGCACTTATCACCCAACTTATATTCGTGTTTGGGATTCCTCTGACCCAGGTGCTCACAAGATTTGTATAGGTTTACCTCTCAAGCCTGTGAAGGTCCCTCTGAATGCATCCCTTCCCTCTGGCGTGTTGACTGCACCACACAGGTGCTCTCTGAAAACTTCCTGAGAGTGCATTCAATCCTCCTGTCCACATCACCAGCAAAGATGTTACATAGTGCCAGTTCCAATAATGACCCCTAAGGAATACTTCACTGCACTGGATGCAGTAGATTCTCTTATACGTGTATGTTTTCCCAAGGTATGCATGCCAAACACTTCAGCAGCACCGGGATATCTCTTCTGTGCTATAAATTTGCATATTTATGGCTGTCGTCTTAGTTTTACTTGTGTGTTTAGTCGTTTACAGTAAACAGTCATAGTCATTGGCTCCTGAATCAACTGGCTACCGTGTCTGGACTAGTCTCTTGCAGGAGTAATTTGAAGTTACAGCATGCTAAGAGATAGCCTTGAGTAGTTTATTTCTTACTATGCAGATGGAGTAGATGCTTTCTAGAGCTGACTTAAGCTAAATCATTTCTTAATATTTGGATACTGTGAAAGCGATCCTAATTCGTGCAAACAGATATCCAAGTGTGTTACTTAAAAACATAGTGAAGCCATATAAGTATGGATTTTCTTCTGTATGTATTTTAGGAGTTCAATGTATCAAGTGTTCATAAATCCTCGGTAACTTAGGCCTTAAGAAACTGTGGATTTCTACCACTGCTGTATTCTTGTGTTGTCAGAACCATCAGGGCTTACCTGCTCAAATGTCTTCCCTGCTCTTGGTGGAAACCTGTAGTTTTTTGCTAAGTCCAGCAGAGACGTGTAACAAGGGATAGTTTGGACCACTTGGTGGATAAGGAATTGATTGAAAGGCTGCAGACAAAGGGTGGTGATCAATGGTTCTATGTCCAGGTGGAGGCTGGTAACAAGTGGTGTCCCTGAGGGGTCTGTCTTGGGACCGGTGCTCTTTAACATCTTTATCAGTTATATTGATTATGGAATTGAGTGCACCCTTGGCAAGTTTGCTGATGACACCAAGCTGAGTGGTGTCATTGACGCAGTGAAAGGAAGGGATGCCATTCAACAGATAGGAAAGGTTGGCCAGGGTGAATCTAATGAGGTTCAGCATGGCAAAGTGTAAGGTTTTGCACTTGGGCTAGAGGAGTCCCAGATGTTTATACAGACTGGAGCAGTCCTTGAGGGCAGCCCTGCACAGAAGGACCTGGGATCTGGGTGGATAAAAAACTTAATGTGAACCAGCAGTGTGCTCTTGCAGCTCAGAAGGCAAATGGTATCCTGGGTTCCATCAGAAGAGGGGTGGCCAGCAGGGAGAGGGGAGGTGATTTTCTCTCTCTACTCTGCCCTCGTGAGGCCCCATCTGGAGTACTGTGTCCAGATTGGGGGTCCCCAGTAAAAGACAGGAGAGGGTCCAGAGGAGGGCCACAAGGATGATCAGAGGGCTGAAGCACCTCCCCTACAAAGACAGGCTGAGGGAGCTGGGCTTATTCAGCCTGGAGAAGGCCTTCTCGTTGCAGCCTTCCATTACCTAAACAGAGCCTACAAACAGAAAGGGAGTCAACTCTTTATAAAGGTAGATAATGTCAGGACAGGTTTAAAGTTGAAGGAGGGAAGATTTAGGTTAGATATCAGGGGGAAGTTCTTTACTATGAGTGTGGTGAGGTGCTGGCACAGGCTGCCTAGAGAGGCTGTGGATGCCCCATCCCTGGAGTTGTTCAAGGCCAGGTTGAACGGGACCCTGAGCAGGCTGGTCTAGTATTAGATATGGAGGTTGGTGGCCCTGCCTGGGGCAGGTGTGTTTGAGCTTCATGATCCTTGAGGTCCCTTCTAACCCAAGCCATTCTACAATTAGTTCTACGTATCCTGCTGTATTTATTCTTTTGGGGAGTTTGTAGCTGAGTGTTGAGTACTCCAAATTAGAGAGGCCTCCTAAACTCCACTGAGACAACCTGATTTATCTGCTGTCATGCTTGATGATTGAGGTTTTTCACTTCAGGCTTGTTGCATCTCAGTTACTATTGCATGTACTTGTCCTTTATTGTAGACTAATGAAATTGAAGGGAATCAAGTTGTCTGTTAGACTCTTGAAAATCTACCCAGATTTTATTAAATATTTTTATTAATTATTTCTATTAATGTATTAATTTCTATTAATTTATAATAATAATAATTAAAATTGTGTTGGTTGGAAGTTCCGTGCTTTGTGAGTATCCAAATTCAGTATGTTCGTACCTTGCTCCATGAAGATCCGCTTTACATCAATTTATTGCTCTTGTTGGGAGGACAGGCAAGACTGAGGCATATATTGAGTTACCTCTCCTTTCATTCTATACCTGAGATAAGTTCTTTTGGGGTAGCTAGTTTAAGATACATGTTTTTAGCCCAAGACTTCACATCTTGAAGGGAAGAGTGCTATGTATCTTTAGTATCAATGGAAGCAAGGTTTATAAAGGCATACTGTGAGTCTGAAGGTGGAGCTCTATTAGTCAGAGTGCACTGAATTAATACTCAGCCCAGTATGCTGGCTTTGCTGAAGAGCGTTTTCATCTTTAGTAATCTCCGCAACAATCATTTTAGAGCTCCAGTTGCTCCTTCAGTAATGTGTCGTCATTTCAGACTTACTGAAGAACTCAGATTGCTGGTGCATAATGACAGTGATTTGAGTTGGACCTATCCAAAACCAGCATTTCACGTAGTCTTGCCCTATTCTAAAAAAGAGTTTCTTGAGCATAATCATAAATCTTTCAGGATTTTTTCAGGGCTTTTTATACCTGCACTCTTCCTTGCAGTCCTTCTTTTCTTACAAGTTCGGACTACACTGAAGTATGGGCCATTCTCTAACTTAAATAGACACTCTTTGAGGAGGACTGGTGGTCTAAGTTTAGAATTATGCAAATTTTCCCATATGAGAAAGTCATATAGAAATCTCAGTGTACTTTATACCTCTTCCCATTCTCCTCTTAGAATTGTTTGAGATGGGGATAACAGAGGATTGTTCCTAAAAAGTAGTCTGCTATTAATCCTTATACATGCAAGGTGAATTGATAAACCCTGAATACTTGCCTAAAGATTTTTAAACGCTTGTCTTACCTTCTCAATATTTCTCAGATTCTCGTGGTTGGATAGGGGAGGATGAGTGAGATGACACCACAATGAAGTAAATATATTGTGCGGTAAATACATAGCACCCGTCAAAGAGGGAACAGTTTGCTGCTGAAGTCTGCCACTGTCTTTTGCATATGTGAAAAGACAGTATTTCTTTCATTTCATGCATGCAAAAGGCAGTAGGATTTCTAGTGTAATTTCAGCTACCATTATGTGACGTCTTACTTACTAAAATAGAAAACAGACATACACTAATGATACTTCTTCGGGTTCAGACCTCAGTCATTAAACTAATAGTCTTATCTTGGTTGTTTGAATATCCTTCATGTTTCATATCTGGGCTGAAAGCCACTAAACCTGCTGAAAGGTCCTGTTAGTTTTTGCATTAACCGTGAATGTATTCAAAATTGTGAGAGGCAAAAGAGTTTCAGTATCAGCTTGGACAGCATCTGGTGCTCTGGATGCTAATGGACTTTTCCAGATGAATGCCTGCTGCTGCGTAGGCAGGTCATTTGCACCACCCAGCCTTTGAGTGAGTGATTATCATCACAGCACGTCAGGGCGTTCAGATGTCCCCACCTCAACAGTCACAGAAGCTTGTTCTTGTGGGTGATGCTAACCCCTGATGATTAATAATCATGTGTAGTGCTGTTTAATTTTATCTACTGCAGAAATGGGTTTTAACTGTTAGGAGTAATGCTGTAAATCTTGTGTTTCTTAATACAATGTTTCATGTGGTATCACTAAGAAAACCGGTACTAGGACAAGAATTGCAAGTAGGAAATAGCTTAAAAAAGGAGAGGTGAGTGTTGTGCAAAAATGAGGAATCGTAGAATCATAGAATCTTTTGATTTGCAAGGTAACCTTAAAGGTCATCTAGTCCAACTCCCCTGCAATGAGGAGGGACATCTACAGCTAGATCCCGTTGCTCAGAGCCAGGTCCAGCCTTACCTTGAGTGCCTCCAAGGATGGAGCATCCACCACCTCGCTGGGCAGTCTGTTCAGTGCCTCACTCACTGCTCATATTGTTAAAATATAAAAAATATTTATAACCAGTCTAAATCTCACTTCTTTTATTTTGAAGCTATTTCTCATTGGTCTGTCACAACAGGCTCCACAGAAGTCTGTCCCCTTACTTCTTATAGCCCCCTTTATATACTGACGGACTGCTATCAGGTCTCACCAGCGCCTTCTCTTCTCCAGGCTGAACAGACCCAGCTCTCTCAACTTATCCTTGTAGGTGAGGTATTCCATCCTTTGGATCATTTTTGTGGCCCTCCTCTGGATGCTGTACTCCAGGTGAGGTCTCACCAGCACAGAGTAGAAGGGCAGGATCACCTCCCTCTCCCTGCTGACCGCCACTTTGTTGCAGCCCAGGATACGGTTGGCTTTCGGGGCTACAAGGGTGCACTGCTGGCCCACATCCAGCTCACCATCTACCAGTACCCCACAGTTCTTTTTGACAGGGGTTGCAGAAAAGTTGCAGAGGTTATCAGTGGAGTCCTCAGGTTTTGATTTTGGCCAGGTGGTAATCTTTTCCTAATGGACATTGGGAAAAAAAAAATAAATTACTTTGTTGATGTGAAGTTGGAAGACATCCAGTAGGGACCAGGTTTGGAAAACTGTTGAGGTAACTGAATTTTCTTGAGATCTGTAGTAAAAATGTTGAAATAATAACATGCAGCCTTTTTGTGCTGGAGGACCAGTAACAGAAATATCTACTACTTAGGAATGTAGAGAAGAAGTGGAATTAGATAGTATTTGCAAGGATGAAACTAGGATATCTTTCAACATCAAATCTCAGAAGATTATGCAAAGCAAGTAATTTTCAGTTGAATCAGGTGAGGTTTCAGGCCACTGTACAATGTTTTGATTAGACTTTACCTGGAACACTTCATGTTTTCATGGTTGTGGGACCGTGGAGGGAGAGAGGCTAGTGTGACAGAATGTGAGACTTCTTCATGGAAGACTAACAGACTGTTACTTACTTGGCTTAGCAAATGGAGGACTGAAGAGCCTGTGCTGTAATCTGAATTGGTCAGATGTGTTTTTCAGGGAATAGGAAGAGAGACATGTATTGCTGGTATATCCCAGAATGTGAGGATTCCTGAAGAATCTTCCACTAAGCGTGGCAGTGGCAGTGACAATCTCTACCTTTCCTATGGGATTTAGTAAATCTATGCCTAAAGCAAAATTTCAAGGCCCAAGAGCTCTTACCTGTACCTGTTCTCCTTTTTTTTAGGATTTTTGAGGTCTGCCTAGACCTCTAGGATGCTGTTAGATGCAGACTGCTAACACTGTTCTTACTGCATTAATTCTTGCGGCTTGCATCAGGTGGCTTTATTTGGTGAAAGTAGATTAGCCACAGTGAAGTTTAGTAAGAAAGGAAACCATTTGTACTGTTTATTTTAGGTGTTCGAGACTTTGAATCACAGTCGAGACATTTTTGTGCATTGAATTTAGAATAGATTTTCCTGGATTCTTAACTTCATATGTATCCTTTATGTCCATAGTAGGTGAAAACAAGTACTGGCTGTACTGTGATGTATTTGAAGCTAAGAAGAATCTCTCTGATGCAGCTTCTGTGCTGTTCTTATTTAGCAGCAGTCTGTATATGTTGTGTTCTGGGGAAGGGATTAGGTTTGTGAATTAATGTAAGGGAGCCTTTGTTGTTGTGGTGAAAGGTAAGAGTGCTAAATGCTAAAGTAAAGTTTCAGATCTTTTTTTTTTTTAGGGGAACTGAAACAGTGTTTCAGTTACTCTGACTGTTATCATAGGTAGAACTATAGAGAGTGTTCTGCTAAAACTCAGCTTAATATTATTTAGTCTTGTTTTGGGGCAAGCTGTCAGTCTCAGAGCACCTTCTCAAAGTCTGGGGACTAGAAGGAGGGAACGAATGGTACGTTAATATGTAGATTCAACTAACTTTCGAGTTAAGTGCTATTAAATCATAGCACTGCTGGTATTTTAAGTAGGTAAGTTATGGTCTGATTGTGAAAAGATCCCCCTGTTCTTCGTGTGAGCACTGTAAGTGTAATTTGTGGTTTCCTCTTGTTGTCTCTACTGCTTCCCAGTTCACTGAAAGCAGGAATTATACTGTCTTAACAGTTTAAACTTCAGATTTTTTTCTGTGCCTATGTTCCAGTGTTAATTCCAGCTTGGAGGAAATAAAATAATAGAAATAGCTTTCCTACTGCTTTGTGTCTGCCTAATGCTAGTTTCTCCTGGAAGAACTGAATGCTACTGAGCAAGCCAGGAGACTTCAGTGACAACCAGGGTAAAACAAAACAGCTGCAAACGATAACAAAGCAATTCAGCAAAAAGACTGTGTAGAGACGTTTGACCTGGCAAATGGATTTAAGGAGCTTGCTAACCTTCCTTTCAGCAACTGAGGCACGAAGCATAATTAATTGTTTTTGAAATAGCGCAAGACCCATTCCTCTGTTCAGGTCTCAGTAGAAACACCTGCAGAAATAGTTTCTGCTGCCCAGCTCTGTATGCTGCTGACTGGCACAGTTTCTTGGGGTATGAAATTCAGAGCTGTGACTATTGATGTTTTCTTGTGTACTGTTCACTTCACAGCATGCATTCACCGCCAAGTAAACAGACATAGGGGAACATGACCTCGTGTTACATTGTGCTGCTGTACTGTGATTCATTTCAAAAGACAATCAAATAATAACACCAAGACTTCAAACTTCAGCTGTCTTTGGGCCATTGGGAATTTATTATTCCAGTTATCATTAATCTGTTATTCCTTCAGTATTAACAATGTGCTTGTATTGGAATTTCTTTGTTTTGTAAGTAGGCTGCTGTTAAAAATACATCACTGTAACATTTTTAAAAGATTTAAAACATTTTCCCTCCGTGATAAAGGCACAGGACTTATTGATGCTAATGACAAAACAATTGCACAATTCAATTAATTTGTGTATAGTGTTCTTAACAATAGCTGATTGCAAAATGAGGCACCCCATGTATTGTCATGAGTTAGAGGTATTGTTTTGGTATGTTGATGGCCTATTCATTGTGTTACTTCTCCCAGAGGATCTGGAGTTAATTACTTACCTAGTTTCTGACCACCAGTCAGGCTTACTTCATCATGGCGGAAACATCAACAGTAATCTCAGCAGCAGCAGAGAAATACCCTAGGACTAAAACATACAGTAGCCAGCAGATCCCAGAGAACAACGGGATTTGACTAATAAGCAAGCACTGCACATATGGGCAGAGAATTAACTGGCACTGGCTTTTATTTGAAAGTCTCTCAGGTATTGACATGCAGATGGATTTGGGGGTGGATGAATGCCATGATGGATGAAGGTCATGTACAGGACTCTGCTTCTAACCTTTCTTGTTTTTCTGGAACGCCACACCTTAAACCCTTAATAGCATCAGTTGTTGCTTCCATTGTTTGAGGTTCAGATTTTTCATTCTATTTCCAGGCTTGTCTGGGTTCTCAGACATCTAAATAAAAACACACTGTTTAGTATCAAAGGATTACGTATATAGCTTTGCCGATTTTGTTGTTTTAAAAGCTGATTTGCATTTGGAAATTGTGCTTGCATCCAGATTTTCCTCCGTGAATAAGGCAAAGGTGTTTCATTTTCTCTGAGAGGAAGTATTCTTATTGCTTTTAGTGAGGTAATCACCGGAATGCGACTCCTTTAACCCTGCATTGTAGTTATAATATTTCTGTGTCTTCAGTGTTTTTTGCTCCATTGTGAATGCTATGCTCAAAGTAAGTGATTAGTTTGCCTAACTAGCTGTTAGGCAAATCGCTGATATGTAGTAAGGAAGTATATCCCTGTAAAACTTAAAAATAGTTATCACCAGAAGTAAATTTGAGAAACGCTCTCATCTGCTGATTTGCCAGATTATTTTCTGTCAAAAGCTGTTTCTGTCCCATCACCTAATTTGATTCTTCTTTTCCAGAGTTGAAGATTGCTTTTTTTTTTTGTCTTTTTTCCCTCTCATATCTAAGCTCACAAAGAACTCCCAATTACGGTTAATTATTTCCAGTGCAGTAGCTGAAGTCTGTGACAATATTTTATCTTCAAACTGTTAATTTTTTTTTTAATTTGCCCTATCTTATCTTTATTAGGCAGCAAAAGAAATCCAGTTAGCTGTTAAATTAAGTGAGCTGTTGTTGTCAGTAATTTGGTGTTTGCAGTTTATGCAGGATGAGAATAAGTTGTGGTGGACTCCAAGTAAAGATTGAAATCTGTGCCACATGTGTAGCTTCAGATTCCCTCCATTCTTCCCTTCCATCGCTTAAGGGAACAAAAATCCTTGCCTCATAGTTATCTAGGCCCTCAAAAGTGTCTGAAGAGTAATGAAGAAGCCAGGGTCTTAAGAGGAAGGAGGTAAAGTTGAAAGGGCATAGCTCAGCTGTGATAGATAAATGGACAAAAAACAGTCTGCGGCACTGGCCAGTGAAAGTGGAATCCTTGTCTCTTGGGGCTGTGGAAAGAACAGATGGAAAGACATGATTTTAAGCAGAGCTAAAAATGAATCCTACATCTGCTTCTGATAAAAGAGACAGTGACTCTTGTTTACTACCCAGTGGTTCTTTGTCACAGAATGTTTAAGAATTTCACTCTGAAAAATGCAATTTTTGTTCAAAAATTTGAGTAGAAATCAAAGCCACTTGCAGTATTTTAGTAACTGACTCTATTGTACTTGGTTTTCCACATATAGATAATAATTTTCTTCTAAAAAAAATCATGTTTTTTGTAACAAGATATGTGGAAGCTTCTTTTGTTTAATGTTGCAGTCCCACTTTTGTCAAAATTAAAATCAGTTTTAATGTATTGATGTTGAAATCTGTTCATTATTTAAGGAAGGCTAGATTTTAGATGTATGTGGGTGCTACTTTAAAACAAATTTTCTAACTTTTGAAGGTTAGCAGGTTTTTTGGTTCTTTTCAGATATCATCTTTATTACTTTTTCTCTGTACTGTGTATATGTTGAAGAGTCAACTGCCTCTCATCAGCTGTCTTCTTTCTACACTTTCATTGGTCAGGAGATAAAGTATTCGCATAGGGAGAAGTAGCAATCCTTGAATTGTAACTTGTTCACAATGTGTGAGTCACTTCTTCTCACACGAGGTGCTCAACTTTTCGTGTTTTGGTTTAACAAACAAATAATAGAGAAAAGATCATTAAGTGTGTTCTGCCTACTTGTTTGTGGATAGGAGCTAGGAAAAAACCTGAACGATTTAGAATAAAGCTTTGAAAATGCTACAGAGACTTTAAGTGCTAAATCATGCTAGTCTTCATTTTTCTCTCTTTCAAGTGTATGAGTAGAAATACTTCATTTCTGAGTTAGAAAATATTTTTTTCAAGCTAAAATAGCATTTTTCTAAACTTTCTAAAATTGAATAGAGGCTTTTATATGATTTCTAGTGATGTAGTATGCATGAGTAAAAAATATAAGTGAAATCTTACTTGAATTAGGATTCTTTGTGAGTTTGTTTTCTCAGAGACCATGAGAACAGAAACTTAAAAATTAGCTTCTAACTTGACTGGAAGTTCTTCAAGTAGCATGTCTGAATTTTCCTAATATGTATTTATTTCTTTATTTGTCCTTCCAACAGGAAGCAGTCCTCAAGATAGTCCTAGGAATTTCTCTCCCAGTGCCTCAGCCCACTTTTCTTTTGCAAGAAGGTAAGCATTTGTTTGTAGCATGCAGCATGCATTCTGCAGAAAGGAAATGTTGTTGGATCCAGATATTAAATGGTAATTGCAAATACGCTGTTATAGCTGTAAAATCTGTCACAAAGAATGATATCTGTCCCAATTACATAAACTCCTTTAAAACTCAGTTGCAGCAAAACTTTGTTGGTGATTGATACAGTGCCTTTATACCTTTTTTTAATTTAAAAAAAAAAAAAAGTGTTATGTTAATGACTTTTAAATGAATCTTACTCAGAGTGTATGAAAATGCAGATGTTGTCTCCTCATTTATTGGAATTTGGAGAAGTGGTAACATACATCTGTTTTTTTAAATTCTTTAACGATGTAAGAAGTGCATAGCGTGTAAGAATCCCGTCATAGAGAAAATGGAGTAGGAGTGCCTGTGTTTAGAGCCGGGCTTTGCAGGTAACAGCTAGATTGTCACCATATATTATATCTGACCTTGATCTTTTTCACTATTTGGACAACTGAGACACACAGCTCTGTCAAAGGAGCATTCTGAGGGTTAATTAATGTTAGAATTTTTGAACGTATAAAGTGAATTTGAAGTAATCTATGAAGTAAATTACTATTAAATGAACCGTAAACTAAATTGATTGTGTGTCATGGGAGACTGCCTATTTGTGCCATTGTGGTTCCATATCAGTTAATACCTTGTCAACTTAACTCAAATAATATATTCATTAACTCTGAGCCTGGGAGAGTTGGTAAAGTTTGTATGTTGACCCAAGAGTACGGACACAAAAAAATGAAATTGGAGTGCTGCGCCATTCTTTGTCATTAATGGCAGGTACATAACTGTTGTATTCACAGTGAGATAACACTGCTGTAGCTTTACTTCCTTTCTTTTAGGCATTCATTAAAGTTGCACACACAACAGCTCATAAATATACACAGGAGGAAATGTGTGATCTCTTTTTGTATGCTGCGTAGGGGCATTCACACATGCATTCTTTTTATTCTTATCTGAAACAACCTCATCTACAGTAGTAGATTGTATCAGTCTTTCTGATACTATGTGATGTCGTTTTTTAAAGCAACACCTTAAAAAAGTATTTCTTCTGAATTTACTTCCTCTTGATAATATCTTTATTGTAAAAGGAAAGATACATCTTTGTAGATTTTTGTTTGTGAACGTATTTTCAGGAAGAGTAGTTAAATCCTGAAATAGCTTATAATGGAAAAAGCAGATGTGAAAGATGGCGTTATTTAGAAAAACAGCAGGCAGGAAGGACTTTTCCTTTCCCACCCATAATAGAAAATAAAATCCAAATCATCCTGTTTCTCTGAAGCTTAACATTCAAGAAGAAATATGAATTTGTCTATCAGTGTTTCAGCTGATTTTGAGCTCTTTTAGAGCACTGAAAGTAACAATTTCCAAATGCAGAGTTTTAAATCTTATGGGATTAACACAAGAACTTTCTGTTATTTTAAAATATCTAACCCTTATGGTGAGATTCAAAGAAATTTCCTTTAGCACTTTCCAAGAAAACTAATTTTCTTTGGTGTTTGTAGCACAAATGTATGTTAACCCTACATTTGAAAGTGTTGACATAAGAGTTTATCAAGTTGGTGTATGTATTATGGTTATTTCCATATGACCTGCATGCCCCAGGCCCCACTGCAACAAGCACAAGTGTCAACTTCCTCTGCCCAGATTTGATGCTGTGATGCAGAAGGAATGGCCTGTGCCTCTCCTGTCTGCCGCTAGATATAAGTCCAGTGTCTGTAAGCCCATCGTTAGCTGGCATACATACTGCTTTCTAGAGCTTTTGGGAAGTAGGTAGATCTGTACTGTAGTCCAGTGACAAGCAGTATGTCAGGGTCCGGGGAAAATGCTGTAGGTACTTGCTATGCTTTTCTCCTCTCTTCCTGATTGGATGCTTACTATTTTCTCTCCTTTACTTCTAGGATATTTTCTGTGATAACCTTGCCCCTTTTCAAAGGCTTTTATGAGTGGGAATTGCTGTATGATGCAGGAATCCTGTTCAGTATAAATAATTCAATGATGATGTAGTTTTCTGTCTCGCTGCTGTGGAATATATGAGTCCTAGCGATTTTAAATCACTTTTTCTTCCTCTTTTAACTATTAACATACCTAACTTGTGCAACTAAGCCAAAATGAAGAGAAAGCTTTTTTTGTAATTGCTCACTGAGCTGGATATTGCTGATTCATTTTGGGGAAAGGGTGAAGAATTAGTGAAATAAAACCAAATCAGTTGGACTAGATAATCTTTGAGGTCTTTTCCAACCTTCGTGATTCTATGATTCTGTGATAAGTTTTTTTCCAAAATTCACTCTTGTCTCTCTACTACATGTTCTCTTTTCATAATTAATGTTGCTAAGATATATTGTAATTTCTAATGGACAACATTTCAGATGCAGTTCTTGACGTATTTACACATACTCTCTTGTAGCTTGTAAATAATTGGGAGTCGGAAACAAACGGCTAGAATGGAGAGGGGGAATACTAACGGTTATGTCAAAGGATAGGAAAGTTCCCCCAAGAGATTCAGGGCTCCAGATACGCTGTGACTTAAGTTCTGATTTATGGAGTTGTATTTTTTGTGCAGCTTGGACTCGAGAGGTGATCTTTGTAAGGGGTGTAAAACAGAAGTTTGATTTTCCTCTCAACTCTGCCATCATCTTGTGTGTTAATAAAAATAATTTTATTTTCTTATTTATGTATGTATTATTTTCCTTTTTTTTTTTTTTTTTT